>CABHPP010149721.1:8453-28591 GCA_902168425.1 Peromyscus attwateri
TTTTTATTCCAACTACAGTTTGACATCATTGAGCTGGATGAGTGGTATTTCCAGAACATCCACTTGTAAGATCACCTGGGGCCTTCCCCTCCTTGCCCCACCCCAGACAATGAATCAGAATTTCTAATAAGGTTCTGTGTCTTAAGCTGGAGCCCAGGTTGTTATGCTGTGGGGGGGAGTCTGGGAAGCATCAATCCAGGTCAAACCCATTGTGAGAAAGGAACCAGGCCCCGACTGAGTTACATAATTTCCCCAAGGACTGATTAACTAGGGCTGGGAGACCCGGGACGTGCGTGGTGAGCTAATTCTTTCCTCACAGACCAATACTACCTGCTACGTTTAATCATCAGGGGCCCGGTAGCCGTGAAGGTTCTGATTCAGCATGAGGCAGCCAGCGGTAGGTACGTGACTAATGAAACCTGCCTTCAAGGACGCATGTCAGAACGTGTTGAAAGGGTAAGGGACAGGATGACACTGTGGCCTTTAACTGCCCCCTCCACCCCCCATTTCTTTCACTTTCAGTATCAGCGTGAGGTGATGAGGTGGGGAAGGCGGACTGCACCCTGGGGAGAAAGCAAGAGCAGCTTGGCAAAGTGCATATAGGTGAGGCAGGAGCTGACTCAACCTCCTCACCATTTCCTCAGCTAGTGTTAGTACTTTCAGCCCAACAGCTCTGCTCACCACACACTGGGTCTGGAGACTGCCAGCCTGCCCCTTGTGAAATGATGGCAACTCCCGTGCAGGCTCTGTGTCTGCTGCCTGGAATCAGCATTTCTAACTGAGAAGCAAGGATGAGAACCAACCCCCCCACCCCCCCAAGCCCCAGCTTGGAAATCACAGAGCAAGCTTTGACTCAGGGAGCGCTAGATCCACTTATAATTGCCTCTAATTGGCCCTCCCACACAGCCGCACAACTTACAGCTGTGATCAGTTCCCAAAAGGATGCCACAGATTCCCTTTCTACCTTAGGAACCAGAATCCTTTCTGGCTAGGTTCTTCACATAACTGTTCTGATTTTTCTTAACATAGCGAGAGATTAAAAAAATAAAATGCAAAAAGCAATGATGCCAATTAGTTTTAAAGAAAGAGGCCCTCATCTCTGTGACCTCGGTGGTAACTATGGGATTCACGCTCACAACAAAGACTGATACTGAACGGGAAATCTTTTCCATTCCAGGGTGTGTGGTCCGTAAGACACATGCGTTCCTTCGGACGTCTTCCATGTCCTGATTTTTATCTATCTTGGCACGCTCGACTCTCTTTTTTAATAAAGCCACAACCCTTTGTTGCTATGGAACCCAATCAGACATGAAGCCTGTTACTATGACTTCCCTGCAGGGCTAAAAAAAGACCCAGTGACCAAAAGACCAGCGTTTTCTTTTAAAAAAACAAAACAAAAATCAAGGCAAGGAGGCTTCAGAAAGGATCTGACACCTTCCTGTCTACTAACACTTGAGTTTCATATACGGTAGTCTGAACTCTTAAGCTCGTCAATATTTTATTAAAAAAAAAATTAAGTTGGGACCTTCCAAAGATGATTTTTTTTTTTTAACAAATAAATACCTGGCAAAGAGGCTACAACCGTTCTTAGGAGTCTTCCATTTCCCCTCTCCTAGGTGAGCTTTCTCAAGACTGAAGAGCTGTTTAGCAAATATGTGTCACTCAGCAGCTACCAAATTGCAGTATCCATTTCCACCAGCACTAGGTTTTTGTCAAGAGCTTATTATTTCTCGGCGAAGAGAAGATATCTAAACAATACAATCAGTCCTGTGTTCTGCCATATCTGAAGCTGGACTCCATCCGTGGAGAAAAATATCTTTGACGCTCACAGCGGAGCTGTGTAAGGAAAGAAAATGAACATCTGTTGAGTGCCTACCATGAGCCGGGCATCTCACATCTCACCGTGTGACTGAGTACTACCACCAGGGTTCCGAGAGCCCCGAGTAGCTCGCTCACGCTGCCACGCAGCCTTGGTGGCTGACGCCCAGACCAGTCACTCATTCCTTCCACCTGCCTTTATCTCTGGCTCAGTGCTGAGCGTTCTTCATGGGGGAATTCACAGCTGCTCAGCTTTTCTCCAAAGAGGGCATGGATTCATGGATTCGATCTTGACTTCCGGCTGGCTAGGGCGGGAAGGCGTTTATCATACCCACGAAGCAGCAGCTACCCCTTGGGGAAATCATGAGCAAATATACTGTCCACTTGTCTAGGATGACTCAGGATGAGTATCCATGCTAGGTGTACTGGGCTAGCCACTGCCCAAGCCTTCCAGTCCTGGACCCCATGGTGGGAAGGACCACGGGACTCTGTGCAGAATCAGCAGCAGAACAGAAGTCACAGGATTAAACCCACAACGGCTATTCTCTAACCTGGACAAACAGCTTCAAGAAGTGACTAGAAGTAACACAGGGAAGCACAGGTGCTGATGTTGACGTTAGATTGTTGGCCTCCAAGTTAAGGCTGTTTTACTCAGTAACGTGTGTAACGAATATAGCAACAACTTTCACGGAAAAAAATGTAATTCAATACAGAACCGCCGTGCCATACCACTCGGCAGACAAAAGGGATCGCGAGTGATGGTGCGGACACGGGAAACCGGATCCACATGCACTGCTGGAGGGAATGTATGTCGGAGCAGTCGTTCTGGAAAACCCTGGCACTTCCTCCAAAGGTTAAACACCACGTTACCATGAGATCTATCGATTTCACTCCTACTATAGACCCAAGGGGAAGAGTCAGTAAGTCTCAAACACTCGCAAGCCCAGAGTTCACAGCGGCGTTATTCCAGAGATTATCAGATGATAAAACGTGGCCATAGACTCTCAGAATATTATTTATCCCAAGCAACAAAGTACTGGTTCATTTTACAACATGGATGAACCTTGAAAATACGTTAAAGCAGACAGACACACAGGTCACAAAATACTTAGTTTCACTTTGGCAAAACATATCGACTTGGCAAATCCTAGAGACAGGAAGCCGCCGTCTGCAAGGGCTCAGGATTTGAGATGGATGGAGAGTGACGATGACGACTGGCTATCCTTCTGGGGTGATGCGAACTTTCTAAAATTGATGGTGTGGTGGCTGCATGACTCTGTGAACACATGACAGCCTTCAGTTACACACTTCAACTGGGAGGGTTGTACAGGATCATAATTACATATACATGAAAGCTTTTCAAAAAATAAAAATACAACATACTATTTTTTTTTAATTTTTTGTTGTCTGACAACAAGTAACCCAACTTATAAGATGCCCATGCCCAGTGGGCTTTTGTTGATTTTTTGTGTGTGTTTGTGTACATATGTGTACATGTATGTATACATATGTGTATGTATGCGCATGTATATACACATGTGCATATATGTGTATGCATGTGTACATGTATGTATATGTATGTGTACGTATATATATATGTGTGTATGTATACCTTTGTGTATGTATGTGTGTGTATATATACACATGTGCATGTGTGCGTGTGTGTGTGTGTGTGTGTGTGTGTGTGTGTGTATATATATATATGTGGATGTACTGTCCACAGCACTTCTGTGGAGATCACAGGACAACCTGCAGGAGTCAGTTCTCTCCTTCCACTCGTGGGTTCTGGGATTCGAACTCAGGTCATCCGGCTCGGCAGCAAGCACCTTTAAAAAATCCATCTCACCAGCCCTAAGCTGCTTGCTCTCTTATCTCTACACTCGGATGCTGCAAACTGGAGCCATCATGGACATTTCCTGGGGTTCCGTGAGTTTGCTACAAGCAAATTAAAATGCTGTGTTTGCTTAGACAGTAAATAATACAACTGCCGTGGAGGGGCCACCGAGAGGAGGGGCCACCTTCCAACCAAGAACTGCCCAGCTGTACCGTCTCTACCTGTAGCCGGGCCAGGAAAGCGTTAGTTCACTGAGTCAGCGAAGGCGCCTGTACATACCATGTGACCCAGTTTGAGCCCTAGAACTCACATAAAGGTGGGAGGAGAGAACTCACTCCACAAGTGTGCTACGGTACAAACACCTCCCCAACACACGAATCATGCACACACAATAATAACAATAAAATTAAAACAAGGAATCACCGTAGCTGGCCACATCCATTTCCCGGAGCTCCTGGAATAAGTTCCACAAACTCAGTGGTTTAAATCGGCAGCAACTCCTTTTCTCGGAGCTCTGGAGCCTGGACCCAAGATCAGAGAGTAGAAAGGGTTGAAAGCCTCTGAAGACACCAGACCCCGATGATCCCGCGCCTCTCTGCGTGTGTCTGAGGCATCATTCCTTGGCTGGCATGTAAACTCATTGCCCAAACCCTTGGTCTTTATGACCTGGTCTCTGCATCAGGTCCCTAAGTGCGTGCCCGGCACTGTGTCCAAATCACCCTTCTCACAAGGACATGGGTAGGTAACACTGGATTCCAGTCGACTCTACAAACCGCCTTTTAACTCTACAAAGGCTTTGCATCCAAATAAGGTCCCGCTGTGAGAAACTGGAGGCCTGGATGTCAACAGATGTTTGGGGGAACGTTCAACCTATAAAACCCGCTTTAACTATAAAGAACACAGCAGCTCCCACGAAAATCAAATTGTTTCACAGTGAACAAAGGTGTCACAGGCAGAAATTTTTTTGACAGAGGAAAGCTATGCTAGGATTGAGCCTTTCTGTCAATCCAGTGGGTGAAGTCAGCATTTAAATGCAGCTGAAGGGGCTGGAGAGAAGGCTCAGAAGTTAACAACATCATGTGCTGTTCTTCCAGAGGACCCGGATTCGATTCCTAGCACCCACATTCGGGTCTTACAACTGCCTATAACTGCAGGTCCAAGGGATCTGATGCCCTCTTCTGACCTCTGCGGACACTGCATTCACATGCAAACCCCCATACATACCCATAAATAAAAATAAATCTTAAAAAATAAAAATAAATAAGGGTAGTAGACTGTAGAGCAGTCACTGCCTTTGTGAGCACTGACCTGGACCACAGGTAATATCAACTTGTGATTACATGATTACTGTCGTATGTATTTAATTTGCTTGAAAACATCATGACAAAAAAAAAATTGAGGGAAATTTTCCTTGGAAAGTTAATGAAATCTGCTTTAACTACAAGAACTTCACTTATTCTTAAAGCAGACCTAAGCAAAAAAATGCTAATTAGCATCTTGGAACAAATATTTTCCACAAGCCAAAAGCAGAGAGAAGATAAAATTTAAAATATGGAAATAAGGGTATGTGCCTTCCCTAATTGGACGTGTTTAAATAAAAACCACAGCCAAGTCCTTAATTAATTGTTTGATGTACTTAAACAGGGAACTCTGAAAAGACAGACCTTTCTGGCTTGTTGGAAGGTGTGAACTCAAATATTATAGTGATATCTGCTACGTGCGTGTGAAACTCTCAGGGGACGCTTTGCTTTCCTTCCTTCCTCGCTTCCCCCATTTTCCATGCAGCACACATCCATTCTGCACTGGAGGCAGCAATCGCTCCTGCCTGGGGGTTGGGAAAGAAACCACAGGGTGAAAGGATAGGTTGGCCCAGGTTGGATGGAGGGGCACCCAAGCCAGTTGTGATTTGAGAGAGGGAGCCAGGGAAGGCCCTTACTTAAGGTGAGCTTACTCAAGCTCCCAACATCCTTATAAGGAAACGGTTATCTCTTACAGGAGGAACCTGATGCTCAAAATGGGCTGATTTCACACAGTTGTAAGAGCCCAGTGTCTCTAAGTCCCGGCCCCGCACTGTCCCCTCACTGCACCATGCAGAGCTCGCTGCAGGCTGACAAAGGCTCTGACCTAGGCTGGATTTAGAGCTGACCGCTCACCACCTCCACAGCTGTCTTTCTAGCCTAAGCCACCCTGACCCACTCCCCACGGGTCTCCCCGGGGCCACCTCGCTGCCACCCAGCAGCCAAGGCTGTGCTTGCAAAACCCTGAGTCACGAACTGGCTTCCCCGTAACTTGTCAGGTCCCGAGGCTCTCTGCTCCACTCACTGCCCACCTGGCTCCAGCCACGGCATCTCCTGGTGTGCCTGGACACAGCAGACCCTTGTCTCGGAGCGTCTGCACTTGCTGCTCCCTAGCCGGGAAGGCTGTTCCTGCACAGCACGTCCACAGGTCTTGTCTAAGAAAAGCTTTCCGGAGTCTCTTTTTTAAACGGCTCTCTAGCTCCACCTGGGCCTACCCAACTTCTGCTTTATTTTTTAATTAATTAATTAATTAATTAATTGGTCTTTCAAGACAGGGTTTCTCTGTGTAACCGCCCTGGCTGTCCTGGATCTCGCTCTGTAGACCAGCCTGACCTAGAACTCACAGCAATCTGCCTGCCTCTGCCTCCCGAGTGCTGGGATCAAAGGTGTGCACCACCACTACCCGGCTTATTCTTTAATATATTACTACCATTGAACATGCATGGATTTACCCGTGGGTCTCACTTGTTTGCCTCAGCCTACTGGAAAAACACCAGATGGCAGCAGGGTCTCTGTCACTCATGGATGCTTAGAACATCGCAGGGGACCGATACATATTGGGGCCTTTACTGTGCTGAACGAGGCTCCGAAGCTGACAGTCCATTCATGTACCATGAGAAAGATCTTGAGCCTGTCACCTCCATATACTGTGCTCCTGATTCGGGGGCAGGGGGTGACCAGGCGACAGGCAGGTAGTGGGGAGCAGAGCAGGAAGAAGCCAGCTTAAGGGGAGTTCATCCTTCCACTCAGTGCCATAAGAGACACCTTTCCACGCTACATGTTGGGGACACATGGCTGCCACTAATCTCAACATCACTGCCAAGGACACACTCTCCATCTTCTCTTCTACTGGAGTCAAGAGTCCCAGAACACAAAAGCTCCAGGCATGGGTTTGGGGAGGGAATTCCACAGGTCAAGACCCTAGGGGAGGAAACAAAGAGCCTGGTAGTGCCTTCTAGTTCTCTCCTTCTTTCCTTGTGGATTGTAGAACATTACTGTATGTCTTCATTACTTTTCTATTGCTGTGAAGAGGCACCATGACCAAGGGGACTTGTAGAAGAGTTTATTTGGGGGCTTATAGTTCCAGAAGGTTAGAATCTATGACCATCATAGTAGGGAACATGGCAGCAGGCAGGTAGGCATGGCACTGGAGCAGTAGCTGAGAGCTTACATCTTGATCCGCAGGCACTAGGCAGAGACAGAACTGGGAATGGTGTGGGTTTTTGAAACCTCAAAGCCTGTTCCCCAGTGACACACATCCTCCATCAAGGCTACACCCACCAATCCTTCCCAAACAGTTCCACCAACTGGGGACCAGGTATGCAAACATATGAGTCTATGGAAGCCATTCTCATTAAAACTACCACACTGTATAATAATTGTACAGATTAATGTATTTCACCATGTCATATCCATCCATATATATATATAAAATATTTTTTGCTTTCTTTTTATTTATTCTGTATCTTTTCGATCCCGTTCATTTTTCCATCCCTTTGTATCTGCCCTCTGCCCCTGCAACCCCCCTCCCAAATAAAACAAAATTTAAGAGAGAAAAGGGGGGGGGGGAATCTCACCATGGAAGCTGCAGTGTGACACCGTGAGTCACGCAGTAAACCCTTTGTCCAAGTATCTTTACTTGCAAGTGTTCACTGCAAAGATTTACCCCTCCCCCTTATCCTCACTCAACCCGCCTTTCTCAGCCTCAGAAGTGTCAGCTTCTCTGTTCCAAGTGTCTGTCAACAAAAGCACTCTCCTTGGGTTCTAAAAAACAGTCTCTAGTTCCCCTGGTGAAGCTCTGCCTGTTTGCACGGAGTTTTCTTGCATTACGCATGACCCTAGAAAAACTTCACCAGGGCCTCCAAAGGAACTCACAGGGTTAATTCTTTAGCTGGTCTCAGGCAGCTAACAGTGGTTATGAACTTGCCTACACAATGCCTGATAGGCACGAGGTGTTCCAAGCATCCCAGCCTCATGGATGGTGAAGGAGCAAGACTCTGTAAGTTCAGACAGCAAGAACAAACCCACAAAGCCAAACGAAAAGCTACAAAGTGGGAAATGGAACACTTTCCCAGGGAGGAGCCTGTGCCACAGAACACACAATGTCGCCTGACGCTGATCCCCATTCTGAGTCCCCTGTGGATCAAACTGGGGGGTTCAGGCGGATGACATCATAATAACCACAAGGTACCTAACGTTACAAAAAATTCTAGGCATGTAAATAAACGGCGCCTTCCGTTTCTGAAATTCTGAAATTCTAGGAAGGGACTGAAATCACTGTAGGACTGTTCCAAAGAGCAAATAAAATCCCGCGGAGGGATGGTTACTATCATTTCTTGAGTTTGCGTCAGCCTGTTTTCAGTAGTTAGCAAAAAAGGTGACGGATTTGGGTTACAAAGGCAGTGTTCCACTATAAAAACCTGCGGTTGCCATGACAATTAGCATCCGCACTCCTCCCTTCCCGCAGCATCCTTCTCCCATCTGAGTTAAAGAACGTACCTGTACACCCATGATTTAGCACTCCCTGTGCTCAAGGCTACAAAAAAGACGTATGTACGCATGTACAGAACACACACCGAACGGCCAATCCGAGGTAACCAGATCTTTGGAAAATTGGTACCATCTGTCCTCCACCCCCACCAATGTCCTACTAAACCATGAGACACCCTGCAAAGAGGGGTGTGGCAGTACGAAGGGAAGGTGACGCCGCTTCTCTGACCCACAGTCTCTCACGGTGGACCAGGGTCATTTCTTCCCAGAGGAGATCACGTGAAGCCAGGGCTGCCTGGAGAACAGTCTGAGCCACCACCTACCTACAGCATCCATATTCACCCACAGACCTGCTGTCCCAGCTCCAGGAAGGATGACCTCAGGTCTCAGACAGAGCTGGGTACAGAGTGAATTACCAAAGACAATGCATGGAGTTCAGGGACAATGCAGCCCCTTCTGATGTTTTTACTAGGATTGGACTGGACACTGCTTCAAAAACATCCTGTTGGCCGGGCGGCGGTGGTGCACGCCTTTAATCCTAGCACTTGGGAGTTCGAGGCCAGCCTGGTCTACAGAGTGAGTTCCAGGACAGGCTCCAAAGCTACACAGAGAAACCCTGTCTCGAAAAACAAACAAACAAACAAACAAACAAACAAACAAAGTCCTGTCTGGGATGGAGAGATGGCTCCTGGCTGCTCTTCCAGAGGACCTGGGTTTGATTCTCAGTACCCACATGGTGGCTCACGACCACCTGTAACTCCAGTCCCATGGGATCTGATGCCCTCTTCTGGCCTCTGCAGGCATTAGGCACACAATGTGGTGAACAGACATACATGCAGGCAAAACACCCATAAACAGAAATATAAACACAAAATGATGATGATGATGATGATGATGATGATGATGATGGTGCCCTGTCTGAGAAGAGAGCCAGCAGAGAATTCTAGAGTTCCACTCTGGGGGGGATGAGCCAGGGTTGCCTACAACCAAGAACTTCCACCTGTGGCTGCCCATCATGAGCACTGACCCACACCTGGAGTCAAAGGAGGGCTCGATCAGTCAGGCAGCTGCAGCATTACAGATGTGGCTGCTTCTCAGGGCTCAGGCTGCCCCTCCAAATGTACACTAAGGTCAGGGGAGACATCCCTGACTCTGCTTTGCTCAAAATTCCATTCAAGTATAAATGCTTCCCTGTAGTGCTGAAGCAGAGCACCTACTTATCTGTACCAGCTTCGCTGAGAACATTCTATCTGCAGGTGTTATTTTAAAAACAAAAGTGATATCGTATAAACCATTTTGTCAACTTTGTCAACCTGTAAGCATGATCTTTTGACATATCATTAAATAATTATTTTACATCAATAGCAATAAAAGCTTCCTATGAGGTAAGGCAATCCTGAGAGCAATACCAGACAGATACAGTGGTACTCAGGCAGTGGATGAAGATCTGAGGCTCAAACAGGGGTTAAACGTCACGGCCAAGATCACAGTACTAAGTGGAAAGGCTGTAAATGGAGCCTAATTTGATAATTCTAAGTCTTTGCTTCCAACCAATAGGCAGAACTTCCCACATATCTCAAGAGCAGTGACCCAGAAACCTAGTTGTAAGCACCCGGGTGACTGCTGGGTAGTGGAAATCTGGGTGTTTTGTTTGCTTCCTGAGCCTTTGGTGTATCTTCCTAGCACTCAGGAGGCAGAGGCACATGAACTCTGTAAATTCAAGGCCAACCTGGTCCACAGAGCAAGTTCTAGGCCAACCAGGGTTACATGGTGAGACCCTGTCTCAACAAACAAACAAACAAACAAACAAACAAAAACAAACAAACATCACTTGAAGTCTTAATCCCCAGTACCTCAGAATTTCACTATTTCAAGTTAAGGCCTATTGAAGGAATAAAACAGGATGGGTGCTACTCATCCCATACGAAGGTGCCCTTAAAGAGAAGGGAAAATTTAGACTTAGACATACAGAAGTGTCTTAGTTAGAGTTTCTATTGCTGTGAAGAGACACCATGACCACAGCAACTCTTATAAAGAAAGCATTTAATGGGGCTAGCTTACAGTTCAGAGGCTTAGTCCATTATCGTCATGAAGGGGAGCATGGCAGCATGTAGGCAGATGTGCTGGAGCTGAGAGTGCTACATCTTGCAGCCAACAGGAAGTCAACTGAGACACTGGGCAGTATCCTGAGCATAGGAAACTTCAAAGCCCGCCCCCACAGTGACACACTTCCTCCAACAAGGCCACACCTACTCCAGCAAAGCCACACCTCCTAATAGTGCCACTCCCTATGAGATTATGGGGGCCAATGACATTCAAACTACCACAAGAAGGAAGATGATGTAAAGACATGGGGAGGGGAGGGGAGGGGTAGCAACCTCATGAGGGAGGCCTCCTCACAGAGTCCTGTTGATACCATGGCCTCTGACTTCCAGCTGAAATACTGTACTGATCTGCTAGAACGTAGCTAGCAAATTAGTAGACTAGATTAAGACAGAACATGGCTCTCCTCTCACATAGTATACATAATAATACTTAATGTATGCTTTCTATATTCCGAAGTAACAGAATGTCTAAAAAAGTAACAGGATGATGAGCTGATCCCTCACACACACACACACACACACACACACACACACACACACACACACATCTTTTCAGAGTGTTGAGGTATTCACTAGGTACCAGAGTCACATTAGTTCACCCTTCTTCACTGCTGTCCAATCACGCTTCCCGCAGTACTCTGGAAAATACACCGCCACCACATCATCAATAAAGAGGAATGGGCATCGTGTGGAGGAACACAGCATTCAGGAGGCTGAGGCAGGGCGGTAAGCTTACAGGTCTTCCTGGGCTCCATACTGAGATCTTCCTCAAAGAGAAAAAAAAGGTGTGTGGTGGCGAGTAGTATGACGAGGAGGAATTTCAAGAGCATTGTGTTAAATTTAAAAAAGCAACATGGAGGGTATACTGTATCACTGAATTCTAGAAAAGCTGAACGGTAAGGTCAAAGTTCAGATCAATGGCTGCCGGGGCTGGGGCAGCAGAAAGAACACTCACTGTTCACTAGGTGCTTTTGGAGGTGTTGGAAGTAAGCCATATCCGACTCTGCATTTATTAGAATTCCCAAACACTTGGACATTTTACTTACGTGAATTATGTCTCAATAAATAAAATACTGACATCAATTTTTATAGATTTTAAGGGGGGGGGGTAGAGAGGCTGAAGTCTTGGCCAGATCTGAAAACTGCCTGTCAGTACACCCAGAACGTCTATATTTGCTTTTAGGCAAAAATTGAAATATACATAGATTTGAACTAAGTACTATCCAATACCTAGGCACACAATCTACAAACACAAAAACTTCCTGCTAAAGATATTTAAAAACAGTTTAATAATCGCTGCCTAAGCACCAGCAGTTGGGAAAGCTACTGAAGAACAGACGGCAGAATGGTGGAATGGCTTAGTAAATAAAAAGGCTTGCCGCCAAGCCTGATGATCTGAGTTCAAATCCCGGGACCCACACGATACAGGAAGAGTTGTCCTTTGACCCTCACACCTTGCCCCCATAAATAAACATCATTATAAAAAGCCCCACAAGAACGGACAGTAGGCTGAAGATGTCCTTCTTCTTTTGCCCTAGCTCTGCCTCTCTGAGGTATCTCCTGCACAGACACTCTTCCCTAGGGATAAACACCTCAGCCCAACCTCACCTGCTCACTAGAACTGCTGTGCACACACTCTGCATCCCCTTTCCTTTGCATACTGAAGTAATGCATGGCAGCTTATAAGTGGGGGAGGGGGATGAAAGTGGGAAAATCACACACACACACACACACACACACACACACACACACACACACACCACACTGCTGAAAACGAACAAGTTTCAGGAGATACTATCTGTATGAAAAACAGTACCATACAAGCAACAGTACACTGTTTATTGATCCGTTCGATGCGTAAAGACGTGCGTGAGGGCAATACAGGAGAACTTGAGGGATGGAGACCTGGGAGGGAGCTGGGAAGGAGACCACACCCACACAGCTGCACCTGGGGCCACTGGTAGCTAGACTCTGAGGCAAACAGGGAAAGAGTTTGGTGAAGGTTCAACCGGGAGGTAGGGACATACGGATCTTTTTTTTTTTCCAAAAAAAAAATTTTTTTTTTTTTACCACATCTAGAGGATTTAGTTATCATGAATAATTCTGCCAACTTCCTATTTAACCAACAGCATTGGGTTAACAATTTGATATGCTCCTCATCAGATTTAGATCGTCCCCCACCCCCAGCCCTTTTTTCTTTTTACAATAGCTGCTGTTTCTGATGGGCCACTTCATTACCTTAGAATTCCAGACTCTGATACCACTGCATTTACATCCACAGGGCAGTAACTTCAACCTTAAATTAAATTCAACATGCAAAGCAATCATAAACACCAGAAAATTAAAATCCTCGGAGAGTTTAATAAGTTAGCTGCCAAAAAAAAAAAAAAAAAAAAAAAAAGTCAGGCTTATCTTAGACTGTTGTGCAAACAAACTAAGAAGCAATTACTTAAGAGTAGCTTCTACAGACAAAATGTCTGAGATTTCTGAAATGCCCCAAGTATGAGAAAACAAAATATTTTTTGAATTTAGAAGTAGCTGCTTCATCTTTCAATTGTTATTTATCAACCCCTTATGATCAAAATCATTCCAAATCCATAAATTATTTTAAAATGGGCAACTTAAAGGAAGCCACAAGGATACACATCTGTTTTCAATCTCACAGAGTTGGTCCAATTTCTCCACAGTAGGAGAAGGTGTGCCCGCCCGCCCAGCAGCAGGTCATTTACAGGTGCTAGAAACTGGCAGAGAGTGTGAAAAAGCGTCCCCAACTGTTCCTGGGGGCACCTGAGGGAAGGAAGGTTCTTGCTGTAAATTTGGGACCCCTGAGCCTAACAAGTACCAATTCAGTGAGTGTCCCTTACCTGCCCAGCACAGGAGGAAGGCTTTGGTTGGCTTTATGCAACAAATACTATATGATGATGATTTATTTGCTTGTAAGGGGGCTTTTGCAAGGCCAGCACCTTTCCTACACGAAAGCATGCGCAATAAAAACACTCCGTCCAATCCTGAATATGCTCCTGGTCATATTATCAGGTTATGAGAGGTAAACGTTAGTTTCTGGGCACCGACGACAGTTTTAACCTGGGTGTCAGACACAGTGGTAAAGGCAGGGAGACAGTTCAGAGATGATCACAGGCGCACCAACCGACCCCTCAATGTTTGGTTATACCGAGCCAGGTGTAGGAGAGCAGAACATAAGAACAAGGTATGAAAAAGCATACTCTCTCCAGATCTGAAACCTCGGGGTGTCTTCGAATGCTAAACAACCCTGTTCTTATTGTTTGAACGTGAGACGACCTCACAGGCTCACGTTTGAACACAGGGTCACTGTTTGGGGAGGACGGGGACCATTTTAGGGGTGATGGGACCCAGTCTGGGAAGTGGATGGCTGGCTGGGAGGCAGGCCTGAGACACCACGGCTACCTCCACTTCCAGCCTAAGCTCTCTGCTTCCTGGGTTGTGACCTTAACAAGCTGCTGCCTCACGCTCCTGCCACAGGCCCTGCTGCTCCGGATGGCATGACTTCCCCGCCATGACAGACTGCGGACCCTGTCAAACCAGGAGCCACAGTAAACTCTTACACCTGGAAACGGCTTCTATCAGGTGTGCTCTGTTTTATAGCCCTGGTTGGACTGAAACATGTTGTATGGACCAGAATGGCTTCAAACTAGCAGTAATCCCCCAGCCTCTGCATCTCCAATGCTGGGGTTACAGGAACGGGCCTGGCCCCATCAAGTATTTTATCAAAGCAACCAGAGAAGTTTTTTTTATTTTTTTGGTCCCGTGTGTGTGTGTGTGTGTGTGTGTGTGTGTGTGTGTGTGTGTGTGTAGGTCAGAGGTTGTTGCTTCTTCCCCCTGTGGGTTCTAGGAGCTGAATTCAGGTGGTCAGGCTTGCAAGAACTTTGACCCACTGAGCCATCTGACCGGCCTGAGGGGCAATTCACACACACTCACACATGCATGCATGCATGCACGCACGCACGCACGCACGCACGCATTCATGAATGCATACATGCACACATGCGCGCGCGCACACACACACACACACACCCCTTGACTATCCCCGCCTCTCATTTTTGGCCTCTCACTGTGATACTGGAACTGTGCCTGCCTGAAAACTTCTAAATGGATGAGCTAGAGTTCTCAAAAATGCTCACTTCAACTCCTTGGGGAAGGAGGCGGGAGGATGAAAGTCCAGGAGAAATGCACCAGAATTACAACCAGCTGAGTTTATTAGTTTTAAAACTCACAGAAAAGGTTAAAAAAAAAAGATAAAATAATAAAGCTCAGTCCATATGGGAAGCAGTATATTTTTAAAAACAGGTAACTATGCAAAAAAAAAAAAAAAAATGCTTGAACGTCTGAAAAGCAGCCAAAATCCACATGCAGGAAAACGAAAATCCTAAGTCCCAGGAGAACACAGGCAACCCCATCTCGTAAAGGACAAAGACTGTCTCAAGCCTCCAAGGCTAAGGACCTCCAAATGTCTGCATGGCAAAGCCTGGTACTATTACCCAGTGTTTTCTAGAAGCTCTCTCAATGCCCGCCCCCCATACAGAACATAAATTAGCATGACTGGCAGAATTCTAAGACAGTCTCCGAGATATGATCCTGGCCACCCTGGATACCAGCAAGATGAGAGCAGGATGGGATTCCACTCCCATGAGCAGGCTATCTTCTACGGCAAAGGCGAAGGAATCATCCAAACATAATTAAGACTCCTAATCAGTTGACTTTAATAAAAATGTAGCGCATGTTGGGCCTGGCTTAATCAGGCGAGCTCTCTAAAAGAGGGTCCCGAGGTAGGAGAGACCATGGAATGGAGACTGCGGAGGTCTTAAAAGAAGCAAGCTGCCAGGCTGTGAGGGGGTCATGTGGCAGGGAATGGCCGGCAGCCTCGGAGGGCCTCTGTCCTACAGTTGCAAGAGACATCATTCGGTAAGCAACCAGAGAGCTTGCGAAAGGATCAGAGCAGTCTCCCTTGAGACCTCGGTCCTGGCTGGCACTTGGCTTTCAGACTGATGAAATTCCGAGTGGAGGGTGTGGTTGTGGTGCACCTGGGAAACCATGCAACACTAAGCAGGCTTTGTTTCGAAGATGCTCCTTTTCAATTGTGATATAGAAGGGGAAATTAATATGGTCAAGAACAAGAAGACTGGAGAGCTGCGAGTGCACAGTAACTTCTTTACTAGAAAAGAGACTCCTGACAATCTATTCGGAAGATGAGTGTGTACATGGCCAGAACAGATAGACAGACAAACACTTGCTCTGAGTCTATGAAAACACAACCTGTTGCGGTACCTCGTTTTCTATAAGACTCAACCATCAGGAGAAACTGGCTGAGGGGTTCAGGGAGACATCGCTACTGCTCCCAGAAACCTCTTGGAAAACCAAACATTCTGCAAAGTTCAAAACTTTCCAATACGATTGTCTTAGGGTTTCTGTTGCTGTGAAGAGACACCATGACCACGGCAACTCTTAGAAAGGAAAAACATTTAATTGGGGTGGCTTAGAGTTTCAGAGGTTCAGTCCATTATCAATCATGGTGAGACATGTTGGCATGCAGGCAGATATGGTGCTGGAGAAGGAGCTGAGATTCCTACATCTGGGCCTGCAGGCAACAGGAAGTGGTCTGAACCACTGGGCATGGCTTGAGCATATATGAGACCTCAAAGCCCGCTTCCACAGTGACACACTTCCTCCAAGAAGGCCACACCTACTCTATCAAAGTCACACCTCCTAACAGTGCCACTCCCTTTGGGGGCCATTTTCTTTCAAACCACCACCCTGATCCGCCTCATTTGAAACAGGAAAAACTTAAAATGAGCTACCAGTTTTTACCTGGTGTATCAGCAGGGACCAAAACCCCAAGAAGACCTAGTGGTCTCGAGGTATGTGAGCTGAGGGCACTAATGAATCCCTGGTGGGTCCATAAACTGTCGCTGGTTTGTTCTCTGTGCACGTCTAGTGCCTAGTGTTCTACACAGCAAAGGTGCACATTCAGTGTGGTAACATCACAAGCTACAGTGCAGGTGTTCTTTGGCTCAAACCACTTCCGCTCCTAGCCTATGCTTTACACGTGCCAAAAGAAACATGTGCAAGTTGCTGATGTATTTAATTACCAAGGGCTGGAAGCAGTATAGGTCCTGGATACAGTGAAGGTTAAGCGCATCTTGGGATACGCACACACCGGTATCCCATGCAGCAATGAAATCAAGGCCAGTTCGTCTACACGGAGATGGACTGAGAGCAGCACATGCTTCTCCGCCTTCGCCTTCCCAGTCCCCGACACACCATCTGTACTCCTTCATTCGACACGTACAGTCTCATCCGTGTGCCAGCCTCCACGCCCAGGTGAAGAGGACACAGCCACATCCCTAGATAGCACGGGATGGGTGTCCACAAGCATGGGGGAGCTGGCAGCCCACTCTGAAAGGAATCAGAGCAAGTGCAGGACCTGGTGAAGGGTTGCAGTGATTTGAGAGAATCTGGGTGCCGGGTGAAGAAGCTGGGATTCTGTGCTCGTACACCGACAAGACACTATGAACACATACGATTGCAGTTTGAATATTCAATGTTCCCTCACTGTTAAATAAATGCTTGGCACCCTAGCTGGTGGGGCTATTTGGGGAGAGTCTGGAACCTTTAGGACAGGGGTTCTCAATCTTCCTAATGGTGCCACACTTCAATACAGTTCCTCATGTTGTCCTGACCCCAACCATAAAATTCTTTTCGTTGCTACTTCACAACTGAAATTTTGCTACTCTTGAGTTGTAATGTGGATATCTGTGTCTTCCAAAGGTCTTAGGTGACCTGTGAGAGGGTCCTTCGACCCCAAGGGGTCACGACCCACAGGTTGAGAATGGCTGCTTCAGGAGGACCAGTCTGGCTGGCAGAATTAAGTTACTGGGAACATGTTCTGGGAGACTGTCCCTGGTCCCCAGTCCCTTCTTCTGCTTCACTTAATGGCCACCATGAAGTGAGTACTCTCTGCCCCATATTCCCACCCACACGATGTTGTGGCTCACCATAAGCCCAGAACCAATGGCATCAGACTGAAACGTCTCAAACTGAGCAAAATCAACCTTCCCTTCTTTTAAGTTGTTAATGCCACCCATTTTATCACGGTGATGCAATGCCTACTACACATCCTTACTGTAAAGATAAAGTTAGAGAACTCCATAATCCCAGGCCATCTCTGCTTTTTTTTTTTTTTTTTGGTTTTCTGAGACAGGGTTTCTCTGTGTAGTTTTGGTGCCTGTCCTGAATCTCGGCTCTGTAGCCCAGGCTGGCCTCGAACTCACAGAGATCCGCCCACCTCTGCCTCCCAAGTGCTGGGATTAAAGGCGTGCGCCACCACCGCCCGGCCATCTCTGCTCTCATTAGAAGTGCCTTAAGATGTTTCTGCTCGAGCTCCTGTAGCAAGGAGAGTCACCCAGGTCCTGCCCCTTCCCTTCCCTGTGCCCGAAGACGAGCAGGCACACATGAAAACACAAGGTCCTCCTGAAGGGATTCAACTCATCAGGCAGAGTGCTGCACAGGAGCACTTCTCATCTCAAGGAACACGTGCGAGCACCCCATGCCAGCACCTGGCCTGGCCATGCTACGCAGAGCCACGGCCCTCCGCGAGCGCTGCGCTTCACAGGGAGACCCTGGAGTACATGCAGTAGCGCATGCGGCCATGGCCTTCCGTCTCCTCCGGGTCCTCTGCTTTTTCACTGGGCCTCGCCAGCACCGTGCCCGATGCCAAAACAATCATCAGCTCTTACTGAATGGGCCTCATATTGTCAGATAAATGAAAACCCGTGCCAGCCAGTGATTCAGTCGCAAACAGAGGCCACCTGTTCCAATTAGTGAGATTAAAAAAGCACATTGCTGCCTCTCTGAAGTCAAGTCGGGGCCTTCACGACGATCACAATAGTTGTATAAGGCAGACAGAGACTTTTGACCTCAAACACAGTTGCAAACACTGATGTTAAACGTTTTAGGTGCTACAGCATGGCTTCCAGTTAGGGCATGATTTCTGGACCACACGTTTGTCAGGGGCTGCAGCTCTAGGCCACACTTAACTGCCTTACATTCCAAGTCAACACACACAGCATAATTATGTTCCATCTTACTTCAAAGAAAAAAAAAAAAATAAAAACCCACACAACTTAGAATTTCCCCATGCCCCACAATCTGAGTGTGTTCTCTGAACATCCCAAAGATATGTATCTCCTGGGAGTTCCACTCCTTAGCAGAAGGTCTTCCACTGGCTGCCTCCATCTCTCTCAGGCCACTAGAACACTAACGTGAACATAGCCAGGAGTGGGCATAACCCATCCCCTGTCTCCTTCAAGGATTCCCACCCAGGCAGGCTACCATCCACCTACTACAGTGGAGTTCGTTCCTTCCAAGTAACATATGCTAAGTTAGAGCAACTGGTCTATACCTGCTTGATACACAAAGGATCTGAAAACTACAGAAAACATACATGTAGAAGTTTCTCACTTACGATGGTTTGATGTGTTATTTCCCAACTTCAAAAGTGATTTGCATGCCCTAGAAACCAACCTTAGGATGCTGACATTTTTCTTCCACGTCCACAGAGGTAATTCACCAACTACACTGCATCGGGTTCCCTCCAGATAACCCCAGTGCAAGCTGAAAACAATGGAAGAAGAAAAATGCACGGGACCTTCCAAACAGCTTCACCTTAGGACATGAACATGCTCATGACCCTCACAGATACCTACGGGGAGGGAAACTCATCTCGTGAAGCCTATGCTGAAAGAGACTGCCGAATAGTCCATGTAATCTACTGGATACTGTACTAAAAGAGAGACCAGGACGGTTATTTGGGTATGCTTTTCATTCCACTGTAAAGTTGAGAAACCTTGCCGAATTACCGATAGTCAGTGTATGTAATACAAACACAAACACACAATCAAACCAAGGCCACAGGAAAAAAGAAAACAGAGAGAGAGAGAGAGAGAGAGAGAGAGAGAGAACACAATCCAATATCTTAGTTCCATTGAAATTTGGACTTGAGTTTCCTATTGGGCAAAGTTGGGAAAATGCGCTCTCAGCACCTACTAGGCCGTATGTCCCCTAAATGTTTCTGGCAGGGATGGGGGGCCAGCTGCACAGAGTCTAGCACTTTCCTTAATGATTCTGAATTCCTTCAGATGGCCTACGACTAAAGCCTTAAATGACAGGGTAGGAGTGAGGAGGTTTCTTTTTTCAAGCCTCACCCCAATCCAGCTGATCCAGTCCAGGATAAAGGCAGGTGGAGTCTCCCCAGAAAAGCCCCAACGCTTGCTCATCACTCACTCTTGGGACCGAGGGCCTCAAATTCAGACAGCATTTAGCGAGCATAGCCACACTGATGTTTTTTAAAATAAATGTAAGTTTTAAAGAGTGAGTCGACTGGGAAATATTAAGTCAATAATAGTGTGGGCGGTATCAAGCTGTGTGGGGGCGGTGCGGGGAGGACGGAAGTCTGGGAAACTCGGTGATAGACCGTGAATGACTCAACGGTACCTGTCAAAGTTCTCTAACGCCACTTCCGGGGGATGCTCTCACAGTTGGTAGGTAGAGGTGACATTC
>CABHPP010149722.1:0-34782 GCA_902168425.1 Peromyscus attwateri
GTGTGTGTGTGTGTGTGTGTGTGTGTGTGTGTGTGTGTGTGTTACACACATGTGTGTGCAGATGTTCGTGCAGAGGCTGGAGGAGGAGAACTTTGGACACCCTGCTGTGTCACTCACCACCTTATTCTCTTGAGACAGGGTCTGTAGCTGGAGAGCTTCTCTCTGGGTCCCACCAAGCCCCCCACAGTCCCTCAGCCCACTTATAAAATAAACACACAGACGCTTATATTATTTAAACTGTTTGGCCTAATGGCTCAGGCTTCTAGCTAGCTGTTCTTACATCTTAAATTAACCCATTTCTATTAATCTATAAGTTGCCACGTGGCTCATGGCTTATCGGTATCTTAACATCTTCTCATGGCACTGGCTGACAGCATCTCTCTGCCTCAGCCTTCCATTTCCCAGACCTCTCCTCTCTCTTTGTCCCACCTATACTTCCTGTCTGGCTACTGGCCAATCAGCGTTTTATTTATCAATCAATCATCCACAGCAAGGGTCTCTCCTTTAACCTGGGGCCAGGCCAGCCGACAGCAAGCCCCAGGGAGCCTCCTGTCTCCTCCTCTTCCCACACACACTGAGGATACACGTGCGCATACAACCACAACTCTTTTGTCTGCTTGTTTGTTTTTATATGAGAACTGGGGATTTGAACGCAGGTCTTCATGCTTGTACAGCCATCTCCCCAGGTCTGAGACTTACAAAAGCTACAAATCAATTCATTTGTTTAGACTTATCTCAGAACGAAATATTGCACATTGACAAAAAGAGCAGTTAACTGACTCTCATCCCTTCAAACACAGTAACTCTGTGTAAAAAGAGAGCCTGTGAAAGATCACTAGAAACTTCCTTGCTTCATCTGCGGTAGTAGTGACACAGATGACCTTCCTCTGGGCCACTCTGACACATTTGGTGTTGGCCTACATCATAACACTGTGTAGGGTTCAAGCCTCCATCCGTTTCTCAACAGGAAACAGACAGCACCTTCGAGGGCATGGAGAATTAGACAAAGGGAGAATTGACGGAGGTGTAGGCCAGTGTGTGGGGGGACGTGCGACGAACCACCACCAGGCCTCAGATTGCAAAGCTGTAGGAAGGGACACCAGACAGGACCTTGGGCCACCAGTGAGCCTGCAGTGACACGGCAGGGAGGGAGCTAGGTGATGCATCCCTGCGGCATCTTCCTCTGCAGTCTGCTCCACTGAGTCCCACAGGAGCAGAGGGCAGAGGAGGCCGTGGAAGGTTCTAGTGCAAGTACACTGTGCACAGAGAGCAGGGTGAGAGTGGAACGAAAAGTACAGTTTCTGGGTTCTACCACAGAACCTGCTCCTAACAGGCCTTCCTGGCTTGATTTGGAACTCTGATCATCTTCATGAATATCCTCCATCTTTCCATGCACTATTACTCCTTACAACGTGACCCCCTTTGTCCTGCAGCAACCAAATAAGTTTAGAAACATCAGAAAATGTACCCCACCCCCACTGCTTAAAATTTAACCAATACCTTCCCATTGCTCTTCAATTAAAATCTATACTCCCGGGGCTGGATGATTAAGAGTGCTTGCTGCTCTTTCAGGGGACCAGAATGCAGTCCCCAGCACCCATGTCAGGCAGCTCGAAAGATCTATACTCATAGGATTAGAGAGGTGGCTCAAGGGTTAAGAGTGTTTGCTGCTCTCTCAGAGGACCTGAGTTCATTTCTCAACCCTCATGTTGAACAGCTCACAAATGCCTGTAACTCCAACTCTAGAAGATCTGATACCCTCTTCTGGCTTCTGTGGGCACTCATACATACATGACATTTGTGGTGGTTTGAAAGAAAATAGCCCCCAGGGGGAGTGTCACTATTAGGAGGTGTGGCTTTATAGGAGTAGGTGTAGCCTTGTTGGAGGAAGTGTGTCACCTATGTTCAAGCTATGCTCAGTATGACACATAGTTTCCTTCTGCTGCCTGTGGATCAAGATGTAGAACTCTCAACCCCTTCTCCAGCACCATGTCTGCCTGCACGCCACCATGTCCCACCATGATGATAATGGACTAAACCTCTGAAACTGTAAGCCAGTCCCAATTAAATGTTTTCCTTTATAAGAGTTTCTGTGGTCATGGTGTCTCTTCACAGCAATAGAAACCCTAAGACAACACACACACACACACACACACACACACACACACACACACACACACACAAGTGCATGCATACACATACACTTGCACACAAGTCTATTCTTTTTCATGACCTGTTAACTTCTCATTGAGTAGTACTGTTCCGTTTTCCACCCTCCACAGGTGCCTTTCATGACAGTAAATTTGATTGTAATGAGAAACATCTAGAGAGTTAGTAAGGTGCACTTTGGGGTTTGTCTGTGATGGGCTTCCCAGGACTCTGCTCAAATGAATGGAGTAGTGTCCCTTGATGGGTTGATAATATGATGGAATTATTAGGAGGTGCTAAAAGGGAGGAGGCAGGAACTCAGAGGATGTTATCACTGGCTGTGTGACCTTGGAAGCTGTATCTTGCCATGGCCTCTTCCTTTTCCCTCTCTGCTTTCTGTCAATTAGGATGTGAGTGGCTCTCCTCTGCCACGTCCTCTCCAATGATGGTCAGAAACCTGTGAAACTGTGAATGGAAGTCTTTTCTCCCTAAACTTATTGTTAGGTATTCACTCCCAGCAATAAAACTGACTCACATTCACCATTGGCCATCCTATTGCTGTGTGTACCAAGTCCCTTCTTGTCTTAGCTATTTGGTACTTTCTCTTACTCTGCCTGAAATCTTTCCCTGAAGTTGTTTTCTCTGGGCCTACTACTCAGTGATTTGACTGGAGGTTGGTTCCCATAATGCACCTGCAACTTAGCATTACCTGGTCCAAGCCTCCTATAGCGTCAGTGATGAAGAACAGGTGCTTGGAAAGCTATTTGGTCCTCTACTAGATTCACATTCATCTTCCATCTAGTGTGAACTTCCCATGTAATGTGAACTTCTCCATTTCTTGAGGTCAGGTTGACCAAGGTTAAACCTTCAGACATCCTTGGATCTAGAGAAAGACTATAGAAATAGCTGTTAGTATTGTATATCTAAGGTATATGAGCATGTGTGTACAGACATTTGTAAACTTTTATATATATATATATTATATGCATGCACATGTACATATAAACACTGAGATGTGTATGTGTATATCAAGCTAACAAGGTATAGAATAAGATGCATTCTATCTCTATACCTTGCAGAAAAGCAAGGTCTGAATTTGGGAATTATAGATTATTTGGAAGCTTTCTATATCAGAACACAGCAACGCAGGCTGTTCTAGTTAGCATTAACTGTCATCACCTGAAATGAGTCACAATTGGATAATTGTCTTTATTGGGTTGGCCTATGGACATATCTGTGAGGAATTACATTGACTATTAATTGATGTAGGAGGATCCAGCACCATTCCCTGGACAGGTGATCCTGTATAAGAAAGCTACTTAAGCATGAGCCTATTACCAAGCCAGCAAGCAGCATTCTTCATGGTTTCTGCTTGAGTTCCTGGCCTGACTTTTTGCTTAGGTCTCATGTCTTGCTCACTCTTCTATTCTGAATGATTAGCTCAAGAATGATGAAACACTTCTGGGATCATTAAGAATATTTATCAAATGACTATGTACATGTTGGGAGCAAGAACCTGATATGGGAATTATAGTTAAGGGAACCAATGACTCTCTTAAAAATTACTTTTAGGATGTTGAACATTTCTTTAAATGCTTCTAGGCCATTTGAGATTCTTTTGTTGAGACTTATCTATTTAGATCTGTATCCCATTTTTAAACTAGATTATTTGGTTTGTTGATGTCTAGTTTTTTTGAGTTCTCTATATATTTTGGAAATCAGTCCTCTGTCAGATGTGGGATTGGTGAAGACCTTTTTCCATTCTATAGGCTGCCATTTTGTCTTATTGACGCTATCCTTTTCCTTACAGAAGCTTTTCAGTTTCATGAGGTCCCATCCATTAACTGTTGATCTTAGTGCCTATGCCATTGGTGTTCTGCTCAGGAAGTTGTCTCCTGTACTGATGTGTTCAAGGCTATTCCTCTCTTTATCTTCTACCAGGTTCAGTGTCTCTGGTTTTGTGTTGAGGACTCTGATTGACTTGGACTTGAGTTTTATGCAGGGTGATAGATATGCACCTATTTGCATTCTTCTACATGTCGACATCCAGTTAGACCAGCACTATTTGTTGAAGATGTTTTCTTTTTCCCGTTGTATAATTTTGGCTTCTTTGTCAAAAATCAGGTGTCCATGGGTATGTGGGTTCCTGTCTGATTCTTTGATTAAGTTCCATTGATCAGCCTGTCTCTTTTAGCCATCAGGAAAATGCAAATCAAAACAACTCTGAGATTCCATCTTACACCTGTCAGAATGGCTAAGATCTAAAATACAAGTGACAGCTCATGTTGGCAGGGATATGGAACAAGGGGAACACTCCTCCACTGCTGGTGGGAGTGCAAACTTATACAGTCACTTTGGAAACCAATATTGTGGTTTCTTAGAAAATTGCAAATTGACTTACCTTAAGACCCAGCTATACCATACCTGGACATATTCCCAAAGGATGCTCCATTCTACAAGGACACTTGCTCAACTATGATCATAGCTGCTTTATTCATAATAACCAGAACCTGGAAACAACTAAGATGTCTCTCCACTGAAGAATGGATAAAGAAAATGTGGTACATTTACACAATGGAGTATTACTCAGCTGTTAAAAAAAATCATGAAATTTGCAGGCAAATGGATGGAACTAGAAAAAAATCATCCTGAGTGAAGTAATCCAGACCCAGATTTTGCTTGCCTCTTGATTTTGTCCTAGAAGCTTGGAATGGTAGGGCAACTAATCGAACCTTGGAATTTCCTAGTTTTAGCATTTAGCATCCTGAGCAAATGGGGACAGTGACAAGCATGTTCAGAAAGCTCACTAAGGGGCAGAAGAATTTTTATGATGGTTGAAGGGCTATTCCTGAGCCTCTTACACTTAACTTGACTAAGGAGACGTGTTTCTCAGATTTTTAGACTGACTGATTTGTGCTTTGTCCTCAACATATCAGGACCAGATGAAGCATCCTGAGAAGAATTGATTTTTCAAGGTCTGTCATGCTGAGGTTGCAGTGTGAGACTTGATAAGGATGACATAACAGGATAGGCCTTCATATTCTGCAATGTCACCTTCACTGCATCCCAAACATGGCACTTTTCACCACCCTCAATGACTTGAAGATTTTATGAAAACATACAAATTATCGACATTCCATACACTACTAACTTCTTGTCCCTTGTGCCCGATGGAAGCAGACAGACATAGTCTGGAAAAGGGTTGTCAGTCACAGCAGCAGTTGGAGATTCCAGTGAGGGAAGTAGATGTCAGGGACACTTGAATCACAGCCATTGCTACAGAGTGAGAAGCCACCTTCCAAGAAGCCTTGTGCTGAGTCAGAGCTCCTGGCTGCCAGGAGCCCTCCCAGTGGGCACGGGCCATGAGTGCTTTTCGCTGAGGGCTGTAGGAATCTGACCAAGGATTGCTAAACTTTGTGGTGAGGGTGTCATTTTTGTCACAGAGAGTGAGGTTGGGAGGTAGCCAGTCGTAGTTATAGTTCTATTGTGCCATTAGGGAACAGCCCCACTCTACCATTGTTCTTGCTCTTGAAGTTTCTGTTCTTGATTCCAACAGGATGACTACACAGCCTGCATGTGTCTCCTCCTCCTGCCAGAAGTAAGGGGAACAGCTTGCATCTGGCTGGTGCATCTGCTTAGGTGGAGGAAGTGTAGACCCTGTGAGCTCCAGGCTAACTATGTCACAGGCCCCTGGTAGAGATGAAATGTTCAGTGACTGAAAAATAGGTGAAGGAGGAATTTAATCTGAGGATAAGGAAAGTGGAACAGCAAGAGAAAATGAGCTCAAATGTGTAGGAGGAAGACAGCCAATAGGCCCAACTGGGCTATAGCCAGTCAAGCTTGATTGAGCATGTGCTATAGTAACTTCCCCCTTGGGCCAACCTGGAGTCTGCTGCAGAGGTTAGAGACTGCTGGCATGGAGGCTCAAGGTCGACAGAGCCAACGGAGAAAGGACAACACATCTCTAGAGGCCTAGAGGACCAATGGGGTGCTGGGAGGGGAATATAAAGGCAAGTCCAATTTCTGCAATAAATGAGTCTGCAGCATGCTCTGTTACTCATCTGACTCCCAGAGTCTGTGTTGTTGACTCCATGCCTCCTCATCCCCTTCCCCAAGGGGTGTGCATATCGGGCCGCCCGCAACACTGCAACACAAATGTATTTAGAAGAAAGGAGTTTTAGAAATAGCTTATAATTAATTAGGTGCCTAGTTCATGCAGTGGTTAAATTGTGCTTCTAGCAAAATGGTGCTGTTGATTTAGAGAGAGCCAGGATCTATTATTTTTATAATTCAGACATACATGGTTTCCCTGGTAATGCAGGACTGAAAACAAAGAGTCACATAACCAACTGAATAAGCCCCCTTGAGGACCAGAGAAGGGCTGTTACCCTGGTCTCCACTAGCCAGGCTCCCTCCACGGAGCTTGCCAGATCCTTGGGGAAGGGATGGATTTGGGAACAGAGTATAGGAGGCACTGGCATGGCCCTGGAGCTGGGAGAACTGGGGAGGAATGGTGGCTAAACAATTGTGATGATTAGCAACATGTGTCAACTCGAATGGCTCCAGGGAACCTACATATCTGGAAACACACAGCATCCAGCATGGCTTTGGGATGGTTTTAGACAACATTGCTGTGGATATCATTCTGTATAAATAAAACACTGATTGGCCAGTGGCCAGGCAGGAAGTATAGGCGGGATAAGGAGAGAGGAGAATTCTGGGAAGTGGAAGGCTGAGTCAGGGAGACACTGCCAGCTGCCGCCAGGACAAACAGCATGTGAAGACGGCAGTAAGCCATGAGCCATGTGGCAAGGTATAGATTTATAGAAATGGGTTAATTTAAGATATAAGAACAGTTAGCAAGAAGCCTGCCACGACCATACAGTTTGTAAATAATATAAGCGTCTGTGTGTTTATTTTATAAGTGGGCTGTCGGACTGCTGGGGCTTTGCGGGACCTGGAGAGAAAACATCAGCTACACAAGATGATTGTTTGAGTCAGTAGACTGAGTAGAGAAAATCCACCCTTACCAATTAGGCAGGCATCCTGCACCTGTTGAGGACACATTAGAGCAAATGGTGAAAAGATGGAGTCCTTCTTTTCTGGTACTGGGACCTTCAACTTCTCCCATCCTCAGAATCACAGCTCTCAGTGGTTAGGCCTTTGGAGCCTGCCCTTGTTTCATCTCCGTTGCTGTGGTGTGCTGGATAGTTTTATGTCTACTTGATACAAGCTAAAGTCATTTGAGAGGGGGGAACCTCAATTACGAAAATGCCTCCATAAGATCAAGCTGTACGCAAGACTGTAAAGTATTTTCTTAATTAATGATTGATGGGGGAGGGTCCAGCCCATTGTAGGTGGTGTCATCCCTGGTCCTGGGTTCTATGAGCAGGCAGGCTGATCAAGCCATGATGAGCAAACCCGTAAGCAGCATCCTTCCATGGCCTCTGCATCAACTCCTGCCTCCAGGGTCTTGCCTGTTTCAGTTCCTGTCCTGACTTCCTTCAATGACAGACAGTGATGTGGAAGTGTAAGCCAAATAAACACTTTCCTCCCCAGTTTGCTTTTTTTTTTTTTTGGCTTTTTTTTAATTTAATTTATTTTATTTTACTTTACAATATAATTCAACTTTACACATCAGCCATAGATTCCCCCGTTCTCCCCCCTCCCGCCTCGCCCCCCTCCCCCCAGCCCACCCCCCATTTCCATCTGTATTGCATTGATTTTCCACAGATCTCAGCTGTGGGGAACTACTTTAGCAGATATATTTCCTATTACTTCTTATATTCATTCCTTCTTCTTAATTCTTATTTAAACTTACATTTACAATTAGTATCTTTACCTCTTACAAGCTTATTACTGTATGTTTTAGGACTACCTTAGATTCTTCTTGCAAGCTTATATTTTTAAAGGAACTCTATGGATCTATTTTACAAACTTATATAGGGCTACCATTAGCATATATTTAACTTAGTAAACACCTAAAGAATTCTTAACACAGATCTAACAAGACAGAATTTTTACAAACTCATATATCTTATTTTCATCTTTTTCTACTTCTTACTCTTAATTATTATCACTATCTCTATTAGAAAGATTCTCTTAACTAGACAGAAAGTGCATACATCATTTCTAAAGTTTAGAGCTTATAGTCAACACCCACAACAGCCCTTCCACAGCTCCTTCAGAGAAACCCCTCTCCCACTGATTCTACTCTCACCCTGCACGGTCCCTTCCCCCCAGATGCAGAGCCCCAGACATCCCAGGCTGCTCTGCTCCTCTGCTAGCTGCCTTTGGAGGTAGGGGCTTTCTTTTTTCCCCAAATCTGCCTCAAACTCTTAGCAGCTTTCACAGGTCATGCATTTTCTGGGGAGGAATTTGTCCCTTCTATTTCTTCAGATGTTGGTGTGGGTTTATCTATTGCCTGAGTTTTCATGGGTGTGTTTAGCTTCTTTAGGTTGGATTTTTCCTTCTAGTGCTTTCTGTAAGGCTGGGTTTGTGGATAGGTATTGATTAAATCTGGTTTTATCATGGAATATTTTGTTTACTCCACCTATGGTGATTGCGAGTTTTGCTGGGTATAATAGTCTAGGTTGGCATCCATGGTTTCTTAGTGTCTGCATAACATTTGTCCAGGACCTTCTAGCTTTCATAGTCTCTATTGAAAAGTCTGGTGTTATTCTGATAGGTTTGCCTTTATATGTTACTTGGTCTTTCTCCTTTGCAGCTCTTGATATTTTTTCTTTGATCTGTATGTTTAATGTTTTGATTATTATGTGACGAGAAGACTTTCTTTTTGGGTCCAGCCTATTTGGTGTTCTGTAAGTTTCTTGTATCTTCATAGGTATTTCTTTCTTTAGGTTAGGAAAATTTTCTTCTATGATTTTGTTGAATATATTTTCTATGCCTTTGAGTTGGTATTCTTCTCCTTCTTCTATCCCTATTATTCTTAGGTTTGGTCTTTTCATGGTGTCCCAGATTTTTTGGATGTTTTGTGTTACGACTTTTTTATCTTTAGTGTTTTCTTTGACTGACGAATCTATTTTCTCTATTGTGTCTTCAGTGTCAGAGATTCTCTGTTCCATCTCTTGTATTCGGTTGGTTATGCTTCTTTCTGTAGTTCCTGTTCATTTAGTCAGGGTTTCTATTCCCTGCATTCCCTCAGCTTGTGTTTTCTTTGTTGTCTCAATTTCTTTTTTCAGATCTTGGAATGTTTCTTTCATCTGTTTAATTATTTTTTCTAGGCTTTGCTTTTGGTCATGGTGTTTCATCACAGCAGTAATAACCCTAAGACATGGTAAAACATCCTGACAAAAGGCAGCTTGGGGGAGAAAGGGTTTATTTTAGATAACAATGTCAAAGTGAGGTCTATTGCAAGGAAATCGAGGCAGAGGGATCCTGAGACAGGTGGTTACATCACATTTACAGTTAAGTGCAGAATAAATGTATGCATGCTTCCTTGCTTGCCTGCTTGTGCTCAGGTTAATTCTTCACTTCTGTGAGTTCAAATCACCTTGTCTAGGGAATGGTGCTGCCCATAGTGGGATGGGCCTTCCAATATCAATTATCTTAATTAAGACAATCCCTCATAGACATGCCAACAGACCAACCTAGTGTAGATAATCTTTCACTGAGACTCTCTTCCCAGATGATTTTAGGTTGTTGACTGTTAAAGTTAACCATCATAACCCTTGTCACGAGACTGGCTTCCTTAGTTCTCAGGGTTTCAGTCACAAGTTCAGTGACATCAGCTTTCTTGTTTCTCCAGCTTGAAGAAAGCATGCTGGGAGTTCTTGGCCTCTGTATTCGGTTACACTAATTTCCATAGTGCATCCCTGTATAATCTATTGGTTCTGGTTCTTGAGAGACCCTAATATTCCTCCTTAAAAGCAGATATGCCGAGATTATCTCTTCATTAACATCCTCTTTTCCTTAGTAGAGAAACCACTATTTTATTGGCTGTTGTAAGCCATCACCTCCACTTCTCAATGGTTTTATGACAGAATGGCCAGCAAGGTATAAGTCTTTGGAGTGCTTGAGACCACCCTTTGAAAGGACTTGATATGGTTGTAAATAGTCTCTCTCTCTCTCTCTCTCTCTCTCTCTCTCTCTCTCTCTCTCTGTGTGTGTGTGTGTGTGTGTGTGTGTGTGTGTGTGTGTGGTATTTTGTCACAGCAATAAGTAACTAATGTACTCTCTTCTATGCTCTCCTCTTCCTGTGCCTTGGAATGTGAATGTGAAGGCAGGAGCTCTCATAGTTATCTTGGATCATGAGGTGCTCTTGAGGCCAGCAGCTGAAGGGCAGTATCTCAAAAAGATTCAAGTGAGTTCTTGTGATGACAGAACCAGAACTCTAGCTCTGGGGTTGCTGCCTCCTGATTTATTCCTCTTTTCCTCTGTAGGTTGTGTTTGTCTGTAAGCCAGACCTGAGTCTGATGGATGTGATCAGAAAGCCAAGATCCTGGAGAAACTTGGTCTCCTGCAGTTGGCAGGTGGACTAGTCAGATTCTTTTGATCACACATAATAGATACTCAAGTAATGATGTGTTGAGTAATAAAGTATGTGATCATTGGGCATCGTATGAGATCAGAAGGTCAACAGTTCAGAGTTGACTCAAGAGCTCTGTGACTCCACCATGGGCCCAGGCTTTTGTTGTCCTGCTTCTCTTTAACCTCATTAATCAGGGAGAACTTTCCTCACAGCATCAAAATCCCTGCCCATAACCGCACTCAAGGAAGACGCAGTGCTGGAGGAGAAGGCTCAGTCAAAAGAGTGTTTGCTGTGCAAACAAGGAGACCTTAGTTTGTCCTCCTAGAACCCATATAAAAAGCCTGTGTGGCTGTGTGTCCCTATAATCCTAGCGCTGGAGAGGTAGTGACCAGAGGACCCTGGCTCTTGCTGGCTAGTCAGTCTAGCCAAATCAGCAAGATCTAGGCCAGTTAGAGACCTTGTCTGGAAACAAATCAGTGAGTGGAAGGCAATTGAGGAAGGCAAGCAGTGCCAACCTCTGGCTTCCACACACCCATTTGCACACTCCCCCCACACCCATGCATAAACACACATACACAAAGAAAGCAGAGGCTGGCCTATCCTTGAGCTTGCTCCATCTCTCTCCCCTCCCCCACAATCAAAGGACTCATATTGCAATACACCTCTAGCAGACCAGGGTCTCCCCTTAGTAGCCAGACCAAATCTTTTCCCACATGTATGTATGTGTGGTATGCATACATAAGTGTGTGTGTGTGTGTGTGTGTGTGTGTGTGTGTAAGGCCAGAGCTTGATGTTGGCTGTCTTCCTTCATCATTTTCCACCTTGTAGACCGGGGCAGGGTCTCTCACATGAACCCAGAGCTTATGGATTCAGGCAGTCTAGCTATCTAGCATGGCTTGTGGGGTCCCTTTTCTCTGCCTCCTGAGTTCTGCAGTTCCAGGTGGCATCCATGCCTACCCAGTGTTTGTGTGCATTCTGGGTTTCTGAACTTCAGCCCTCACTCTTGCACAGCAAGTCCTTCACTCCCTGAGCTATCTCCCCATATCTAGAAATGCTGTCTACTTTCTAGACTACATGCTAAAAAAGAAACAGGTTTGCCTGATCAAATTAAAACAAACACAAGTTATTCTTAATATTGTAGACTTTACAACCCAATAAAATTAGCACTTTAAATTAGGGAGTCAATGTCTTTGTGATGGGTACCGTGCATGCTTTCTTTACCAAAGGGTTAAGAACTGGCCAATCAGCAGAGACCTAATGAAGATCTGCAAGCCTGGTGTGCCTTGCCTCTGCCCATGAGGGTGGGGTGTAACTGTAGCCTGGGCCAGTGAAGAATGCAGAACGCTAGCAGGCATAGTGTTCTTGGGAAGTACTGTCCTTACCCCACACCCCAGCTGCCTCAGACTGTAGGATAAGCTATGGGGGACCACAAACCTATAAATTTAACTGTCTTCAGCCTTTATCCCCTCTCCCCCCATCAGAGACTGTCCACATGAACAACCACTCTTGTAATTTATAAGGCAAAGACGTAAAGTATGCTTTTTGTCTTCTAAAACATACTATGTATTGTTTTGCCTTGCTAACTAAATCATATGAAGTATGATTTAGATTGGGACTACTTTCAAGAATATTATTTTGTCCCTCTTATTAATCTGGCTACAATGAACAAATCTCCTTTTTCTGCTTTTCCCTGTTAATTTGGTTTTTCTAATTGGTTATTGAGGATGGTGACTGATCCTGGCTTGTTGGGGCACAGGCTTATGACATTCAAGTTGGGTAACACGTCTGTTCCTTTGAAGCCATGATGTAATGTCCCCATCAGTCTCTTCCTGTTGGCTTACACCAAAGGGGCTATTCATCTTAGCAAACAAACATGGAACCCTGGAAGCATGCGAGCCTTTTAGTGTCTAGTGTGTGGTTCTTAAAACTTTATTCTATGTTGGTCATGTTTTCAGCATTCTCTGGTAGATGCCTCACACTTAGTAAATGAAATCATAGTCAGGTGGAATATGGATGTAAATAGGATTAACATAGGATATTTTTATGGAGTACATAATCATCTTATAAAGCAGGGGCATTTTGTTTCTCGTTGTGAGATTCTACACTACATACATGTGTAGATGAATAGTAATAACTACTTTTTAGTAAATTATCCCTGTCATTAAGTGTTTTTTTCTACCTTGCCTGCACATAAGTATCACTTAGAGGAGATTTTAAAAATGCTCCACCCCTCCCTTGGAGACTGTGAGATTCTGGGATGAAATTGAGGCAGTGACAATTATTGAAAAACCCCTAGCACATCAAATCCCCTTATGACTTCAGAACCAGACAGTATAGGGGATATTTGCCATGTGTGACTTTAGGTCCCTTCTTCTGAATGTCCCGTGCACTCACGGTTGAACACTTGGTCCCCAGCTGGTGATGTTGCTCTGGAAGGTTGTCGTCCCTGGAGGGCAGGCCTTGAACTTTTAAAGTTCTGCCCTACTTCCTGTACACTCTCTGCTTCCTAATTGTCATGACATGACTAGACAGCCTCCCAATACTTCCTCTGAGCATCCCTTGCCATAGTGGAATGTATCTCCTTAAACTATGCGTTAAAGCCCTCCCTCTGTGACGTTGCTTCTCAGTGATGAGGAAAGTAACTGCTACAATCTGGTTACAGATTTTTAAAAACTAGATTCAGCATTTAGATGGTTTTGGATCATTTTGTGTTACCTATTTGGTAATAAAAAAAAAAAAAAGCATTCCTAAGCAGTTACAATCCCCCTCTAAATTTCATGGATGGAAGAGTTGTTTCTTGTGTGCTTTTGGGAGCCTGGGTGACTCAAAGCAGCACACTAAGAAGTCTTCACCCATCATGGGTGATGGCTGCAAAGAGGGAGCCCCTTAGTTAACCTTCCCCAGACAGCGTATTTAGCACCTCTCAAGAGCCCGAGGCCCCCGTGCAATTAGGGCGATTACATACAAGTGGGAAGAGCAGCTGGCCTCTCAGGTGAGAAACCAAAGACCCCCTCCCCTCCTAGGAGGGTGTGTCCTAAACAAAGTCCCGTGGTGATTGTGAGAGTATCTGGCAAGTGGGCACAGCTCATTCAGGGGAGAATGAGGGAGATGGTAGTTTCCCTCTGAGGAAGGTGCTGTAGAGCACTCTTACAGGCAGTCCCTCGCCCATCTCCTGTAAAGCCGTCCTTGTTAACGTGATCGCTTCTGCAAGCGAGATGGGGGTGGATGAAACTGCTATTGCTCTGCTCTTGGCCCCTGTCTAGGGTGTATAGACATCTCGTTGATCTCCCGAGGTAAGGCTTGCACAACAGATCTTGTGTGCAATTCTCAGAGCCTTCACTCAGGGAGGCCCTGAAGACCCTGAGCCTCCCGTTGGGCACTGGGGAATCTCGTGGGATCCCTCACCACTTCTGAGTTTGGGGTGTTGGCAAGGCTGAGTCGAATTCCACGGGCTTTCGCCCAGAGGTGGCAAAGGCATTGAACAAATGCATTCTATCAGGAGAACAGGTCTGCTCACAGTGAGCCTCACACAGCCTCTGAAAGCCGGTGGTGTTGTCTCTCCTCTGGGGTGTGGGGGTGTGCATGTGGGCACACAGGTGTGAAGTTTTAAACCGGAGCTGGAGGTGGCGAGAAGGAGAAGGTCAATATTTATGAGTGGGTTTCTAAGGTTTTATTTTATTTTTCTTATTTCGACATATGCCTTCTGGTGTCCGAGGCCCCACACTTTTGCATTTATAAGCGACTAAAAGCAAAACCTTATTATAGGAAATTAGATTCTTTTGCTTTCACTTAGTTTTCATTTTCGACTTCATAAAAATGGTAAGAAATTCTATCACCAGAGAGAAGGTTTGCACTTGGAATGTTATTAAAACAAATACCCCTAATGCCTCCCATATAGACTGAAGCCTTTTATAAAACTGGATTACTCACCTTCACCACAGCACTTGTGTTTTCTGCAGCCTTCTCTTTCGGCCCAGCCACGGAGGACTCAGCATTCTGACTGCCCTTTGCGCTGGCTGCAGGCTCCAGGATTTCTTCCTTCCTTGAATTCTTTGCTGTTAGTGTGAGACATTTCTCTTTATGAGCGTGGCTAACCTTGGCCCAGAAACTGCTCCTGTTTTGCTGGTAGTGATCTCACAAGGGAACCTTCATTCTAATTATTTAAGCCACTTGATGACTCTGTGGAAAATCCCCAGGTTTTAGCCATTCTCAGACTTTGGCATCTTTGCAAAAAAAAAAAAAAAAAGTAATTTTCCCAGAAGGCTCTCTGTGGTGTGTGTGTGTGTGTGTGTGTGTGTGTGTGTGTGTGTGTGTGTTGTGTGTGTGTTTGGTTGCTTTACACTGTTCATAGATCCTGTCCAGATGAACCATGCTGCCTGGGCCAAATACATGACCTAGTTTTTCAGTGTCTGGTGTGCACGGGGCTGTTGATTTTGCCTAAGTGTTGAATGCCCATCAGTGTGTTTACTGAATACCCACTGTGTTAGTAATGCTGAGCTGGCAGCTGCAAGTTGTGAGGGAAGGGTTGGAGATACTGTATTTGTGCTCAGGAAGCTAAGCCTGTAATGGGGAAATGGGATGAGAAACAATCATTAATAAAAACATTTCTAAAAGAAATGGAGGGGTGCCGGAGAGATGGCTCAGCAGTTGAGAGCACTTACTGCTCTTCCAGAGGACTCACATTCAGGTCCCAGCACCCACATGGCAGCTCACAACTGCCCGAAACTCCAGTTCCAGGGAATCTGATGCCTTCTGGCCTCTGTGAGTGCCTCATGTATCCATGTGCACATGCATTGCAGCACACCCTCAAACACACACACACACACACACACACAGAGAGAGAGAGAGAGAGAGAGAGAGAGAGAGAGAGAGAGAGAGAGAATTAAAAAACTTTAAAGAAAATTAAAAAGTGGAATGTCATTTAACAGTGCTCTGACTTTGATGGACAGCCCCAGGATGAGATGCCCTGGGAACTGGATCTGAGTGTAAGGACAGAGAGCTACATGGGGACCTTAATCTTAGCATGTGTTTTATAAACTTCTGTTATTTGGGTTGCCTTTGGAGTTTCTGCTGTGTCTATGTACTTATAATATTACCCATTTGGGGGGGGGTGCTTTCTGTTGTATCTAAGTCCTTATAACATCACCCACTTTTTTTCTAATTTATTTTTACTTTTTCAATGTAGAAAAATAAAACTATAGTCATTATAAGCATAAATAGGTAATAAGAGTATATACACCTATGTAAACACTGGCTGGTACAACGAAGACAAAAATGTAATAACCTTTTGATTAGCTGTTGTTGCTGGTAGAAGCCTTGAGACCAAGGCTGGTTGTTGTTTTTGTAATATGTGGGTGTGAGTGTGTGTGCACATGCACATGAGCATATGCATACACATGTGTTGATATGTTCTCCTGTATGTGCACATGGAGACCAGCAATTGACTGAGTGTCTTCCTTCATTGCTCTTCTTCTTAGTGTTTGAGGCAGGGTCTCTCACTGGACCTGGAGCTCATCATTTCAGCTTGATTGGCTGGCTAATGAACTCCAGGAATCCTCCTGCCTCTACTCCCCTCACTCCCAGGGTTATGTTTATAGACACTTGCCACCACACTTGAACGCAGGTGCCAGGATCCAAATTCAGGTCATCACGTGCGTGCAACGAAGACATCACCCAGGAAGCCAAAGCCATAGCCTGAAGCTGGTTGTTTTTTCAGAAAGAGAAATTAACAGCTGGGAGGGAGGCATTAAGGACACACCAGGGCCAGGTTGATGTGGCGTTCTGCTGTGTGAAAGGTTTCCAAGGGCAGCAGAAACAAGACAGATGCTAAATGATGACCAGGTCTTGGACCTGATAAATATACGTGGAAGGCACCACATAAAAGGCTTCATTTAGCGTTTCCATTTTCTCTAACGTTCACTCAAGCCCTAGTTTTACATTTATGCCAATTTGGCTGGGAAGTTAATGCATGGGCATGGGTGTGGGAGGACACCAGAGGTGTTGGAATGCCTGGAATATGAGAATTCTCTGTGGCATGTTTGAGACAAACGACCAGGACTTCTCTGTGTCCACAGCAGATAAAGTGTCCGCTGTGTACCAGCTATTGCTCTGAAGGAGTTCACACCAGTGGACCCTCTAGCCACACTATAAACAAGGGGTTACAGAAACTCCAGGGAAATTGTGTGTGTGTGTGTGTGTGTGTGTGTGTGTGTGTGTGTGTGTGTGGCAAGGGGTGGAGGGTCATCTGCATTGCATGTGTGCTGTGGGAGCTTGTCCCTGGTTATGTGACAAGTCGACTGGAAAATTCCTCCAGGCTGACCTGTCTTTGGAAACGCTCTAATTTACAACGGTTCTGGAAAAAGTTTTTTGCGAACTGTCCCCTTCTTTGTGGGTAGTGGAGTGCTGGCTGGTGTCACCATGCAGACAAGACTGGCTTTGTACGGCCTTAGTTATGCTAGAGATGGCTTTGCCCCTGTCAGATTATTGCCTTGCTTCCTGGATGCCAGACAGGAGACTGCCACACAAAGCATGAAGCTTGGCACCCCAAGCTGAGGCATTTGGACATAATGTTTGTAGGGCTCTGTGAGTTTAAGTTATATGACCTCAGCTACCTCATTCCTCATTCCTCAGGCACTGCCCACTTTGTTTTTCAAGGCAGTGTCTCTCCCTGGCCGGAACTCACCAAGTCTGCTAGGCTGGCCAGTCAGAGAATCCCAGGGCTCTACCTGTCTCCACCTCCCCAGGGCTGGGATTATACTCACATGTTGCCACACCCCCGACCTTTCATATTGGTTCTGGGAACTGAACTCGGGTCCACGTGCTTGCACATCAAACACTTTATTGATTGTCTCCTCAGACTCTTATTGCAATAAATCTAATCTGAGTTAAAAAAAAAAACACAAAACAAAAAAACAAAAACAACAAAAAACAAACAAACAAAAAAGAACAAAACCTGTGACTCACACCAAGCAGCAACCTAAGCAACTTCCGAACAGCGTGGCAGCTGCCTGGCGCACCCTCCCTCCATTTTTTTACAGCTGCTGGTTCCCCTCTGTGGCACATTTGCTCTTTGTGCTTCTGTTCCCACATTGAAGGGCAATCCCTGCCTCGGGTTCCTGCTTTGCTCCCTCTGTCCCTGCCGCATCCTGCCTGGGGTTCAAATATCCAAATCCTGGAACTACTCCTTGTTTCCAGCAGGGAGGGAATGTGACCCAGTGTCTAGTTTCAGTGTCACAGGAGACGCCCCAGTGTGTGCCCAGCTGCCTGCAGATGGGTGGGTAGCCAGGCTCCACCCAGGGGCGGTGTCCTCACCAAAGAAATCCCGCCCATTTGAATTATCAATGGTTGGTCCTGGCAGCACATCAGTATATAAGATGGGGAGGATGAAGGATGCTCTCAACAGACAGCAAAGTGTATGTCTAAAGGAGGTTTCCTGAATGCTTAATGGAGAGTTCAGAGTTCATTAAGAAGGGCTAGCGAGTGACTGTGTTCTGAGAGAGACAAGGACAGGGGCCCTGATATGGTTCAGGAAAGGACGTTCAACCTACATCAAGAATAATTAGGACCAGATGAGAGCCTATTGTACAGATGGAATTGAAGAGTCTGAACTACGTAGGTTACTACAGAAGCTTGAAGGAGAGAAGAACACAGATCAGGACTGGTAGGATGACTCCGCCAGCATAGCATTTGTTTCAAAAGCACGAAGACATGAATTTGAGCCCCAGAATCCATAGGGGAAGTTGGGCATGGCGGCAAATGCTTGTAATCAGTCCCAGCTCTGGGGATATGGAGACAGGGAGAATCCCTCAAGCTCGCTGCTGGTCAACTAGCTTAACTGAATGAGAGCTTATCTCAGAAAACAAGATAGATGACTTCTCCAGCGATGAATGAGGCTGTTCTATGATCTCCACAGCACATGCTGACACATCTATGTCCACTTGCACACACACACACACACACACACACACACACACACACACACACACGCCTCAAATCTGGGAGACTGAGAAAGGTACAGTCATTGAACAAGCTCTTTGGTGAGTAGAGTTTGGAGACAGACACCTGTGTTTTCTTACACGATAACTTCAGATAGAAAGAGAACATCCCTGAGAAGTGACTCAGAGTCACTGAGCTGCACTCATGGATCTGTGGAGGAAGGAGGTCCTTGTGTCCACAGCAACATGACCTCGCTCAGGTGCGCTGGGCAGAAAGGTCTTTATACTGCATACAGACTTGAACTTGGTCTCCAGGAAAAGCTCAGAGCTTGGGAGTTTCTCACAGAGGCGGCTTGGCCCAAGGGGAAGAGGACAGGTGCTCAGCGAGAAGCTGGCCTGTGGTAGGCCTGGGTCCTCTGTTCATGAGCTGGATGACGTAGGGTGAGTCTGAATTTCCCTCCTGTGTAAAATGAGATGAATAATGCATCATGAGGCTTAGCCACCAGGTCCTCTGTATGCCACAGAGTGGGTGGATGGCAAATTGTCACTGACATAATCACCAGTCTTCAACATTCACAAATGATTGCAAAAGGCCCTGTGAGATGTGAATTGAAGTCACAGGAGGGTGGCCTCCTCATGCTTGCACAGACAATGTTTTCAAAGTTTGCTTGTCCCCGGGGGCCTAGGCAAGGCAAAATGATCAACCTGCTTTGTAGAGGAAGATTTTAAGGTTACCAAGAGGTGACATCCAAAGCCTCATATGTTCCCGTCACACCTCAAACCTGACAAGTTTGTGAGCATGCTTGAATGACAAGTTTGAATTTCACTAGCTGGTTGAATATTCTTACCTCCATCCTCCAAATTTTAACTGAGAAAAAAAAAATCTCTGGCGACCTGAATTAATCACACACTCAATGACCACCTTGGTCTGATTCTGGTTGCTAACTCTCCCCTCCTGAGAAAAACGAGTCCCCGCCTTGTTTGCCTAGGTCTTATCTCTTTCTGCCATTGATCTGTGTCATCCTGGAATGAGTTTGCTGATTGGAAGCCTTGTCCTGCATGGCGCACAAATCCACATTCAACCCTGTCACCATCTGGCCAGACTGTGTGGAAATTAGGAGGGGGAGGGGCAGCCAGCAGTGGCCTTTGCCTGAGCAATTGTGTCGGGCTTCCCTTACAGAGGGCCAGAGTGTCCCTGCCATGTGTACAGCTCACAGGTCACTGGGACAGGTCAGACAAAGGGTACAAGGACCCGAGAACAAAGGCATATCCCGCATGGATAGCCATTGTCCGCAGTTGAAGCCATCCATCACCCCTTTTCCAGCCTGTAGCTAGATGGTCCAGCTGCCTCCCTCTGAATCTTTTCTTTCTCTCTCTGCCCCGGGAGCACTGGATGGCTGTCCTTTCAAAGCCATTTCCTCTTGAGACTTCTGATGCAAAGTTACCACACTGGACTTCCAAGGGCAAGGGGACCAACGTTTTGAATTCTGTGAGGCCAGCCTCATTTTGGACTCTTTGGCAGTTTTTACATTGTGCTGGATGGAGTGGCTGAGTTGGACTGATCTCACAGAAGTTGCCCACAGAAAACAGAGAAGCTTGAACTCAAGAAGCAATGATTTCATTTTATTTTTTATTTAAGATTTGTTTTTATTTATATGTGTATGTAGAATATATTTGTGTGTGTATGCCATGTGTGCAGGTACCTGAGGAAGCCAGAAAAGGGTGCCAAGTCCCCTGGGCCTGGAGTTATCAGTGGTTGTGAGCTTCTGAATGTGGTACTAGGGACCAAATCCAGGTCCTCTGCAAGAGCAGCAAATGCTCTTAACCATTGCACCATCTCTCCAGTTTGAAAGTTCCCTGATTGCTGCAGGGCATGGTTAAGTTGGAAGAACCAGTAATTTACATCATGCTCCAACCAACAACCTGCATCTGGCTGCCAGTTGCATGATCCAGGTATCCCCTCTTCTGTTCCTGATAGGATGAGGTGGGTTCCAGGCTCCCAGGGACACCACAGGGAAACTGTTAGCAAGTGTGTATCACCTGACCCCTGTTAAGGTGAGATTGCAGAGCTGTTCCTGGATTCATGAGCAAAGGCTGACCATGCTTCAGTTTTGACAGACACTCACCATGTTGCAAGGTGACAGGCTAGTTTGGGTCATTCAAATGGGCAGTTAAAGCAGACCTAATGGGGCTGTAATCATACAGTGGGTGTTAAATACCGACTTGATTATTATGTGAGTGATATATGGACATTCAAACTTGTCATTATGTTCTGGCATTCAAAGAAAATCTCATGAAATCTAATGAGAAGGAACCCAGCAAGAACACCCAATTATCCACTCAGAGGTGCCATGGCTTCCAGTCAGCCCTGAGCCTTGCACTGACTTTGGCATTTTTCTTCCAGCTGTGATAGGAAGATAATGAGTCTAGTTGACATCCATAGTAGTTATCATCGTCGACTTTTTCCAGTAGGCACCACAAATTATCCAGTCTATATTATTCTTCCTTGGGCATCCTATGGACCCCTGCTAGACACAGTTTGTCACTCCGGCCACCCCTCCAAGGCTGGTGAAGAAAAGGAGAGAATACACATCTGGCTCCCTGAGATAAATGTGTCCTTTGATCTAATTCAACAAGTGCTTCCAATCAAATATGCGGTGCCTCGTGCCCGCGCTGGGCATAGAAATGAATTCAACACTGTTGTTCCCCAAGTGTCTCTCTCTTCTCTCATTTCCTTTCTGCCCCCTTTCCTGCCCCTCTGCTCTTTCTTCTCCTCCCCCCTCCTGGTAATTTCCCTCTTCCTCGCCCCTTTCCACTCACTGTATAGCTGCTGTAACTCTCATCATCTACTGCTTACTTGTCGTCCAAAAGTGATGTGTTAACGTCGTCGTCTCCATCTTCATCTTATTGTACCTTAATAAAAACCTCATGACCAGAGTTGGGAGACAGCTCAGTGGATGAAGTCCTTGCCACACAGGCATGAGGACCTGATTCCCACAACCCTTGTTAAAAATCTAGGCATGTGGAATATGCTTAGAATCTCAGTGCTGGGGAGGTAGAGAGAGGAGGATCCCTAGAGCTCCTTTTGACCAACCAGCTTAGCCGAATCGCTGGGCTTCAGGCCAATGAGAGATTTTGTCTCAAAAAAAAAAAAAAAAAAAAAACCAAAGTGGTAGTGCCCAAGGAATGAAACTTGAGGCTTTCTTTAATCCTCCATGTGCACATGTACACACATTAGCAAACATGCATAAAACTATAACTAGATGCCATGATTCTTGCCATTCATTGGATAAAAAGACCAAGGCTTGGAGGACTTGAATCTATCCATGGTAGAACTGTCCTTTTCTGTCTCCCCTTTTCTGTCTAATCAAAAAGGAAGGGTTTAACTTTAACATAGTAAAATTACATATAACGAAACAGTTATCAAGCAAGAATTACAGTTACAATATCTAGTCTTATTTATAATATCTAGTCTATTTGTATTTGGCAAAATTAAAGAAGATATTCTATCTATCCTATATTTGTGAGTCTAAGGTTTCAGATCTAACTTATCTTTTATCATAACTAAGGAAATTATAACTATCTAGTCTTCAACTACATCAAAGACCTCAGAAGGATATAATATTACCTGAGAAACAGGAGAAGGATGCAAGCAACTTTTGGGAGTCTTGCAAGAGTAGACAGAGACAGCTGGCAGCCTGGATAGTCATCCAAAGTTCCTCTGTAAAGTTGGGGCATCTGTCTTCAGCCCACAGGCCTAGAATCTCTCAGTCACTTCTCTCTGTGTCCTGTAGAATGTCTGGAAGTTTCTTTTGTGAAGCAGAAACCTAAAGGACCATTTTGCCAAGCAAAGTTTAGTGGTCACCTTCCTATGGGTCCTGCATGTCCAGTCGATCAAGCAGTCCAGGCAAGAACAGTTTCTTGCTCAAATGGCTATTTTTGCCAAGGTGAAGATAAACTCTATATAGAGTGTCTTCAATGCCCATCCTCCTCTCTGAAGTAAATCAGTGCTGCCAGGAGCAGACATGTCTCACTGTCCAGAAAGTCTAAATTTTTAAAACATTTTAAATGACATATTCTTTAGGTCTTTGAAGTGTTTGAAGATTACCTACCTAATTGAATTATATCTATGTATACCTAGAAAATTTAACATGACTATAAGTTTGACTATCATGGAAAACTAATTATTAATCTGTATTTTTTAATTATCCATTACAATCTAAGTGAGTTTCATAAACATAATACCTCAAGTGAGAGTAGAAATATATATACAGTATAACAAAATTAAGTTTAAACTTGTATCAATAAGCTAAAATACATAGCAATGTAAAACATTTCTAAACAAGTTGTTGCTCTTTAAAAGTAAGTTCATTCGTCTACTCTTTTATCCTATCATATCTATATTCTACATTTCCATACCGTATCCCCCTTTCTTCTTTTAGAAAGAGATTGACTATGACCAATAACAATTTGTAACCAACAACCTAAACAAAGACAAACACCCATAATCTACTTTTTGGGAAGAGAATTTTGGGATTATGGGATAGTCCATGAGGCTGTATTATCTGAGCCAGTTGCCTTGAAACTGTTCTAGATGTTGGATCATCTTGGCCATGGTGTCATCACAGACCTTTGAGGGGGTCTTTGCTGGTCAAACCTGATGTATCTTAATCTGGAACAAATCCATAGGCTCTTGCTTTCTGTGGAAACAAAAGCAGAGCCTCCTTTCCAAAGCAACATATCCTTAGATGCAAATTTTGAAGTCAAGGAACCTTTAAAATGTACATATTTGTTTACCTGAACAGTCTTTACAATCAAATGTCTTCCTGCGGTTAAAAATCCCAAAGACAACACAATCCAGATTCTCTGTGTAATATCCATCTTTATGTGGCTTATTTTTAATATTACTTTTACTTTCTCTTTGAAGAATTTATTTTTTAAAACTTTCTGTTTCTCTACTATAACAGTTTATATTCCTTTTTCTCTCTCTTTCAAGCCTACGTACATTTTAACACACATTATAAACCATTTAAAGTCTTGTTCCATCTGAATCTGCCTTATTGTGTAACTATTGCTTTAAACTGCAGCATTACTAGGGCTAAAATAATAGCTTTTATTTGGTGTTCCTCCTAGAGTTTGAGGCAGTATGCCTTTGGAATGAGAGGCTTTCAAAGAAGACAAGGCTGCCTGTCCTCTTCAATGCACAGTTCTTGGGGCAAGTAGTTCTAGTCTCCATGACCCACCATGGAGAAGAATCCTTGTTTTGGATCACTTTGGTGAAAAAGTGGTGAGAAAAAAGGACCAGACTTTGGGTTGCTCTGTTGAGCCCCACAAGGTTCAAGTCTAGGACTGTTTGATTATATATTCTGCTTTTAGAACCACAAATGCCAGGCTGGAGAGATGGCTCAGTGGGCAAGGGAACATGCCACACAAAGACCTGGCCTCAAATCCCAGGACCTATATAAAAAGGCTGCTGTGGCCAAATATGCACCTGTAATCCCAAAGCTGTGGAAGGTAGAGACAGGAGGATTGCTGGGGTTTGCTGCCTGCCAGCCTGGCTCCGGGCTTAGTCAGAGATGAGAGCCTGTCTCAACGGAATAAGTTGGAAAGTGGTAGAACAGGACATTGCCCTCTGTCCTCTACACATGTGAAAATAGATGTGCACACCTGTGCACCCATTCATAACACACATACACACACACACACACACACACAGAGAGAGAGAGAGAGAGAGAGAGAGAGAGAGAGAGAGAGATTAAAATAAAGAACCACAAATGCATATTGGCTGCACATGACACCCCATTACTCTCAACACTTATGGCAGTTTTCAGGGCCTGAAGAGTAACATGCAGTTCCTAGTGTCGGATGATTGAGCTATCATTGCTCCCCAGGTGCACACTCCACTGTACATATTAAAGTAACCCCTGAGCCCTTTACATGCCCTGCGCTCCAGGCCGTTGTGTACAACACTCAGACTGCCGTCTCTACTGTCCCTATTCTGCCTGTTAGAAGCCACCTCAAGCTACAAGGAAAAGGTTTCCCGAGGGGATTAACTGAAGGGGATAGGTCCACACTGAAGAGAGGTGCTAGTGTCCCACGTGACAGGAATAAGAGGGTCGGGGGAGGTAAAAGGCAGCTGAGCTGGTCCCCACTTTTCTTGGCTCACTTTCTGCTATGATGTGAGCTGTTCTGTCATGCCATCTCTGCTGGACAGGGAAAAGCCTCCACCGCCACAAGCTGACACATTCAGAAGCAACTGGTTACATCTTCTGGGAACCCGCCACCTTTCCTGCATGAACTTGCTTCTCTCTGCAGGCCATACCCCGCTCTACAGTGGGTTTGTTCCCCGTTGCACAATTGCAACAATAATACCTGACGTGATAATCTTTGCCTATGTGTCATGACTTCATTCTTCGCCAGAGCACAAGCTCACTCTCCTCTACTTCTTCTTAATAATGAGCAAATTTACCCTAGTAACCACGCTTTTTTTCTAAAGGAACAGAATTAAGAGGAGTTCAGCTGACCTTCGGGACCTCAGAGCAGAGGAGGCGAGCCTGCAGCTCCTCTTCTCACACAGTTGGGAGCAAATGTCAGGATGCTCCGGCATCCTGAGGGGAGCATTCATCAGAAGGGGAAGACGTCAAAGCTAGGAAGCTTCTCACCAGCAAGCGCAATGACACTTAGCGCAGTCACTGCTTGAAAGGTATTAACGACAGAACCAGGCTAAATCTCTGGTCTTCAGAAATTGGGTCTACGTGGAGAAGCTGGTCAGAGCTGACACTAAGTCTTGTTAGTTTATATGGAGTCATAAGGACAAGTAATTGCTTTGTCTTTTGGTCGAAAAACTAAAATAGAAAGGTAGAGGTTAAATTTAAGACAAAAATCTTGCTCCCTTGATCATAGTACTGCGTATAGCTACAGAGGCTGTTCACCGAACAACTGAGTGAATGCCACTCACAGGGTGGATGTGTGGGGGTGGGAGAGACATGCTTAAGTTCCTTACGGTTCTTCAGGTCCACACAACTTATTTTTCTCTCTTTCTGTGCCTCCCACACCTACTCAGACCTTCTTCCTCTCTCATGGAGTTCACTGACTTGTGGTGCAGTTTTAAGTAAGTGTTCATATTATACTCCCTCCTCCATTAAGTTCACGGGCTTCTGACATAGTTGAAATAAGCGCTTGTATTATATTGCATATTTATTTTCCAAAGTGATGATAGCTGCAATAAGCTCCTTGCTTTTGAGGGAAAAAATGAAGCTGGTGGCTCAGAGCCTGGGGTGTTTTACACGCATTGACTTTTCTGTTTTATTTTGTTGATTTTATACTTTACATGCATCACTGATTATCACTGGAGAAGACACGGGGAGCCGGCTTTCCTCTCTCTCAGGCAGTTCCTCTGGGACTCTTTGCACTCAGTTGTCCCTTTGCATTTCTGGTGTCCATCCACAGGACATCTGGTGCCCAAGCCTCCTTCCTGCTCTGTGGGCAGTACTCCCTGCTCCTACAGAGGTTTCTGCCTTGAACTGGCAGTACCAAGAAAAGTAAATATTTGATTTTTTTCCTCCTTGTTCCTGCTCTTCAAATCTCCCAGGTGGTAAGAATATCTTTTGAGTGCTAATAATCTAACTCATGGAGGGTGGTTGGGAGGGGATTAGGGTTAGAGAGCTCATCTTCCTTCCGTTCAGTCCTTTAAAGTGAGCGAGAACAAGGAATATGAGAATACGAGCTACCCAGTTAATCACATTCTTCAAACCTCAAGGTCACATGGGTACATTATCAGTGGCACACAGTTTTTCCCTATACACTTTGTTAACTCTTTTGAAATTTCTCTTTCTTTTAAAAATATTACTAGATTTTAGTTTATTTGTGTGTGTGTGGGGGGGGGGGGGGTTATACACATATGCATCTTCGCACATATGCAGAGGTCAGAGGACAACTTGTAGGAGGAGTCTGTTCTCTTCACTCATCCTGTGAATCTAGGGCTTGAACTTAGGTCCTTACACTTGGCAGCAGTACCTTGACCCCTGGGTCATCTCAATGGCTCATGAACCAAGTATCTCGTCAGGGTCAGTTAAGGAGTTACCTCATTCTGCTCTGTAACACCACTGTGTACTGGATGTAGTCAGTGCATTGAAATCCGCAACGAACTTTTAAAAATAATGTATTCCACAGATAACTAAGGTCAGGAGTTTGCTGACAGTTGATCTCCAATTTTTTTTTTCAATTGACCTAAATGTAAAATATATCGTCTACAGTTGTTTTTATTTTATTTTATTTTATTTTTTTAAAGCTTGATTGGGTCAACTTTTCATTTATTGGAGTTTGGATTGATTGTTTAAAAATCTGCTTAAGAACTGGAAATTTTCTCAAACACAATGGATTGTGTTGCTGGTTTTTTGTTTGTTAATGCATTTGCGTAAACCGAAACATGATGCTCCATGTTTAAAAATCAAAATGTATGGAAAATAAATTATTTCGATCATAGCGTATTTAAAGATTTTGCAAGTTTTAGTGCTAGTAAAACAGTATTTCCACTGTGGTCTCTTCTTTGGGTCACTCGTAGCCCACTGCATCCATTTGCCTGCCTGGCGCTTTCTTTTCTCTGTGTATGTGATGCACCTGTGTGTTAGCATGTGTGTGACCACACATGTGTGCAGATGCATGTGCACACAGAGGCCAGAGGTTCAAACTGGTTGCCTTCCTGGGTTGCCCCCACTTTGTTTCCTGAAGCAAGGGTTTTCCCTGAACTCCAAGCTCACCGATTTCCCTCGTCCGGCTGGCCAGCTTGCTCCAGACATCGCGCCTCTGCCTCTGGAGCACTGGGGATTACAGGCAGCTTGACCTCCACTCCCAGCATTTACATGGGTGCTGGAGGTCCAGATGCAAGGCCTCATGTGTGCACATCAAGAGCTTTATTCACGGAGCCATCTTCCCAGAAACCTAGTCATCGTCTTAATTGAAGTATACACTGGGTTGACATCCACTACAAACAGCACATCATTTATTACTATATACATCAATGAGCATATCACTTATTAATACACACAAATATACCCACTTGTATAAATCTTATGTGACCAAGATTGCATCCCTGTCACAATGAAAATAGCATGTGTTATTCCTCTGGATGAGAACTTGTCTCTCAGCCAAGTGTTTTATGTCAAATAAAGAGGATAATAAAAACCTTGTCTACTGGTAGTGCCTCCCTAATACAAATATCCTGCTATGGTATTTCCCATCCATGGAATAATATAGACATTTCTTGGATACCTTTTTCTGTTCTGATCCACATGCATGGGAGAGACAGCTATTGGTTTGGTCTGATAAGATATTTGGTATATACAGTAGGATCAAACCACTTCTCTTCTTGGCCAGCCCATTTTAGAAAATCCTGCAAATTCTTACACTCTTGAGGGAGAGGAATTTGCCAGCACAAACAAAATTTTGATCACTGCAACTGGATCAAGAAGACATTTTTCCTCTTAGACGATAATTAGTTCACAAATTCTCATATTATAGCTCAATTTGGGGCACGCTAAACACTCCAAAAATGTTCCTTTAAATTTCTTATGGTGCCTATAGCCCTGATGAAAGAGAGAGCCAGTTGGGGAATATTTTGGTGGAGGGAGATTAGTTCATGGGGAGGCAGTGTTAACCAGTTTCTTCCCCAGGAGAGGTAGGAAGTGTGGTGTCCTCTCTTCCCACACAGTCATCCTTTGAAGTGTCAGGCCACTGCCAGGGGCAGCCTGGGTACTCTGTGAACAGTCAAATACAGAAAGAAGATATAAAGTCTTCCTATTAAAACCACTTTTTTTTTTTTTACATGAATGCTTTTTATTTTGACCAAATCCACTCCTCACTTCCCCTCCAAATCCTCCCAGGGCCTTTCTCTGAGCTACCTCTCCATTCCATGAAACACAAGGTTAGAAAAAGATACAGGGCGATGTCCCTACAAAAGACGACAGACTGCAGTGTGTACTCAGTAAATGTTTGCTGGCCTTGGGGGACTGGATGCCTGGTGGCTTGGTACAGACAGAGGTCAAGAGCAGGACGGGAACAGCTTGACAGTTGACAAGCTGATGGCCTGTACGAAGCATTATTTGTGAACTGAGACTCTTTTTGGCTGTGGTTTATTTTGTGAACGTCAAGGCTTAGATCATCTAGTAATATTCTTTTAAAGTTATTTAATAAATATATTGGTCGTATGTTTATATTTTGATTATTATCTTTTTACCCTTAGAAGATTTCTCTGAGGACGAATAAGATGGCTGGGGGGATAAAGGCAGATGTTGTCAACCTGGTGATTTATGTTCTATTCCCAGATACCCATGTCAAGGTGAAGGGGACAGCTGCCTCTATGAAGCTGTCCTCTGATCTGCATACATGTGCTATGGTTTATGTGACACACACACACACACACACACACACACACACACACACACACACACGAATTATAAAAGGTTCTTTGTACCCAGTACAGGGCCTCTTAAAATTTAGGTGGGGTTCCACTCTAAGAGATGAGTCTCAGTGAATTTTTAAAGCCTGTTAAAAATAGAAAGCTTGACTAAAATGTGCCTTTGCCTTGGCGTTGCACCCGAGTCCGGCTTGGTGAGTATCCAGTGAAGTTCGGTTCTAATCCTAGAACCTAGAAATGATGTGGCCTTATATCTAGTGAATACCATCTGTCACAGGTACTCTTCATTGTCAACTTGATGGGATTTAGAGTCAGCACAGAAACACACCTTTGTGTGTGTCTCCGAAGACGTTTCCAGAAAGGGTTAAATAAGTAGGGAAGGCCCACCCTAACTGTGGGCAGTACCTTCCCACGGCTGGAGCCCTGAACTCAGTAAAAGGGAGAAAACGAGCTGAGCTCCAGCAGCCATCTCTCTCTGCTTCCTGACTGCGGATGCGGATGCCGTGTGACCAGCTGCCTCACGCTCAGGCTACTGTGACTTGGACACTGTGGAGGACAGTACCCTGTGAGGAAGAATGTGCTCTTCCTCCGAAAGTCGCTTCTCATAAAGCATTTGGCCTTCCATATAAATTTGTACATTATAAATGCCCCTAGAGTTGTCACAGTCTCTTAAATAAATGTGCTACTTATATGAACTGTTAATTTGCCCATCAGTATAATTGCTTGTACAGAATTTAATTCCCAGAGTCAGCGAGGTCCGCCTATGGAGCAGGTGCCAGAGGAATAGGAAACCCTGGTCCTGCTCATTGTCTTTTTGTTTTTGCATTTCACTGAGAGAAGCCTGTGTTATTTTAACCTTTCCCTACTGGGCTCGGCTGGGAAGAATTCTTTGAAGCTGGTCTGAACCTGTTTTGTCCTTCCCCCTGGGGTCTCTTTCTCCCACAACTTGTGTTCTCCTGTCCCCCTGGGAGTCCCGATCTGTATGCATTTTTTTTTTCTCTCTCCCAAGGTTTACCATTTCTCCCTCTTGACTTGGGCTTTGTTCCTCCAGACTTTTTTACTTTTATTTGACAAGCCCTCCAGGGGGTAAGAGTGGAAAGATTCAGAAGAGCCCTGACTGAAAGAAGTGAGTCCCAGGACAGCTCTGCTAGAGCAATTAACACTAGCATTTTAGGTGCTGAGCAAAAGGCTCCTATTTTGAAACGGAGTCTCCCGACTGTATTTAATGTAATTTCCCCTTCAAAACGTTTGCTTCTGGGGTAAGTGGAGTTTTCCACACAGAGATTTCTGCTTCTCCATCGGCAGTTGGTGGAATCGCTCCGCTTGTCTTTGATTACCTTGATACACTCTCTAGTCAAAGAAAAGAGCATTTAAGCCAGCTGCGACAGTGGATGGGTGAGAATCTGAAACCTCCTGCAGATTTAGACTTCGGTGGTTAACTATGTCATTTAGACTAATACTGGTTTTGTGTGGAGAGGGTGGCATGCTAGGGGATTGGAAAGATGGAGAGAGAGGAGGTGGTCACCAGAAGATGAAAGAGAGGGCAAATACCATTTGGATGTCTTGTAGGGTGCCTGACATTACCTGAGACCCTTTTGATGAATACTGTGTGTGTGTGTGTGTGTGTGTGTGTGTGTGTGTGTGTGTGTGTGTGTGTGTTCATGTGTGTCTGTACTGATGTGGAGGCCAGGAGACGATCTTAGTCATCAGGTCTACCTAATTTTTTGAGACAGAGTCTGTCACTGGCCTGGAACTCACTAGCATAGGCTAGCTAGCCAACACCCCCCAGGCAGTCCTCCTCCCACACTGGGATCGAAGCATACACTACCATGTCCAGCCTTTTCCCGTGGCTGCTGGGGATTGAACTCATGTCCTCATGCTTGCACACGGACCCACCTCCCCAGCCCAGATGAACGGTTCCCAGGGTCCTTTTCACTCGTGTCTCACACAGTGTCTATCGCTGCCCAGGCTAGCCCTCACAGGCACACATGTAAACACAGGGTCTAAACCAGCTCCACAGAAGGCTCTTTCCCCAACTTCCCCACGTTTGTCCGGGAAATGCTCTTCTTCTCTTTGTGTGTGTGTGTGTGTGTGTGTGTGTGTGTGTGTGTGTGTGTGTGTGGTGGTGGGGTGCGGGTCAGAGGACAGCTGGCAGGAGTCAGTTCTCTCTTTCCACTGTGTGGGTTCTAGGGATAAAGACCGGGTCTTTGTGCTTGGCAGCAAGCTCCGTTCCTCACTGAGCCATCTCACCCACCCAAATGCTGGCGTTTTCTCCTCCGTGCTCTTCGGGATTGCTGGCCTCACAATAACTAAGAGCAGCAACTTGCCATCTGTGTTAACGATCAGCTCTACCCATTTCTGTGCCCAAGTTCTCACTTAAATTTTTTTTTTCCAGCGTTGAGAGTTAAACCTAGGGCCTTACATGTACATGGCGAACACGCTCTTGCTGAGCTATGTCCCTGACCCCCATTTTCTTGGTTTTTTTAATGAACTTCTCATTCTCATCCCCCTCTCTTCTCAGGCACTGGCTGGCAAACTGTTTGTTAAAGGAATCACCACCTCTGACCCAGTTAAATGCTTGGAGAGGTAAATAAAGGGAAGATTGAAATCCAGGAAGCTCAGGGCTTAAGCGGCAAGAAGGGTAAACTCAGAGACGGGCTCAGCTGCAGACAGACAGAGGATGGTATGACATTGAGAAGGGAAGAATCAAAGGGCTGCTAATCACAGTCACAGCTGATGGTTCCGTGCAAGCCAAACCCACTTTCTGTTCAGTCAAGGACATGAGTTAAAAGAACATGCATATTCAGATTTCATAGAAAATAGGTACATGGTATAGGAGGAGATACTCTTCCCTCAGGAGGAGAAAAATGAAGTCTGAGAATGTAATTGAATAAATTCATGGGACAATTGTCACCTTGTCCCAATCACAAAACCAGGTAAGTCCCCTTCACATACTCCAAAGACCACCATCTGTGGGAGGGTTCAGCCTTGACCTGGGGAAAGAACTTTCAGTTAGTGTTGAAAAGGGTTCCCGGCTGGGCGGTGGTGGCACACGCCTTTAGTCCCAGCACTCGGGAGGCAGAGCCAGGGGGATCTTTGTGAGTTCAAGGCCAGCCTGGTCTACAGAGTGTGATCCAGGTCAGGCACCAAAACTACACAGAGAAACCCTGTCTTGAAAAACTGAAAAAAAAAGAAAAGAAAAGAAAAGAAAAGAAAAGAAAAGGGTTCCTATCTGAATTTTTAAAGAATGCAGACTGCCCAAGTGGTGGTGCACGCCTTTAATCCCAGCACACAGGAGGCAGAGTCAGGCGGGTCTCTGTGAGTTTGAGGCCAGCCTGGGCTACAGCGTGAATTCCAGGACAGCTAAGGCTACACAGAAAGACCCTGTCTTGAAAAAACAAAAACAAACAAACAAACAAACAAACAAGAATGCCAACCGTAATGAGCCAGAAGGAGGGGTGCAGCTTGTAAATGAAAGGGAACAAAATCCTTCGGTTCTGTGTTAGTTACTCCCCTGTGGCTGTGGCAGAAGAACCTGAGGAGTGCACCGGAAGGGAAGGGTGGATGTTGGGTCATGGCTGAAGAAGGAGCACTGTCCATCATGACACAGTCTTGGCAGGGCAGCACGAGGCAGCTGCTCACACGGCGTCCACAGTCAGGAAGCAGAGAGAGATGAATGCAGCTGCTCAGCTCGCTTTCTCCTTTTTGTTACCGGCATCCCTGTGTGATGCTGCTGTCCACATTCAGGGTACGCCTTTCCTCCTCATCAACCCAACTTAGGAACTTCCTCATAGATTTGCCCAAATGTGTGTCCCCTAAGCCATTCTAGATCCTATGAAGTTGGCAATCCGCATGAGCATCACAAATATGGTCATGGGATTGTTTCCATGACACCAAAAGGAAAGAAGAAATCGGAGGTGAGGACTCTCAGACGGTCATCCGGCATGGCCTTCCTTTCCATACCACTCCAAAGCCAGCTGCTCTGAGAAACTTGGGGAAAGAGTGTTGGGACTATCCAGGTGAAACTCCAGGAAGACCTTGCTCTTTCTACTGTGAGAGGGGTTGGTTCTCACATGCTTGGAGGGGGATCTGAGGTTCAACCAAGGATGGAAGCCCTGGTATTACTAAAAGAAGACTGGAGTGGTTCCTTCCCTTGAGGGTATGTCGTAGAATACACTCATGAACAAGACAGCATCCTTTCTTTAACTGAGAGGTAGAAGAATCCAGCACCCAGCTTTCACAAGTAAATTCCGTGTATAATCACAAATGATTCTGACTTTTTTTATTTATTCTTTGATAATTTCATGCATGTGTATAATGTATTTTGATATATACCTACTATGACTCTCTCTCATCCCTCTCCCATGGGCTTTTTGACCATATTTATAATGTGAATGGCATACTCTAATCCAATCAGAAAGCTATTGGTTGCCTCCAGAGCAGTCATGCCCTGTTGCCCTAGTGGACACATCTTGTTTGGCAGGTTCATACCAACATTTCTGATTGACATAACAGGAAAAGTTAAAGAGTCATTGGTTTCCTGTAACACGGAGTACACTGAGGTGGCTTTGTATATTTATTCATTATTGTGCCTCCATGACTTGATCCATCTTTATCTTGTTCCTATAGAGACACAAAATTGCCATCTCATACACACGCACAAGTGCCACACATCAGCTTGAATAGATTAGACCCTGTTGCTGTCAAAATCAACACCACCATCTTCTCATCACATGAGAAGTAAATATTTATTTATTTATTTATTTATTTATTTATTTATTTATTTATTTTAGCTCACAATTCCAGGTCTATTTCTTGTGGAATTGACAGCAGCAGGAGCTTGAGATGACTGGTCACATGACATCCACAGTCAAGAGTAGAGAAAGAATGAATACATGTCTGCTTGCTATATATACACTTGAAAGATTGGGGAAAGCATAAGAAAAACAAAATAAGGGCAAATAGAATGCCTACTTTCAAGTCAAAAAGAGAAAAGACATAAATTACATAAATAGTATACATATTTACATTAAATATCACTGGGTCCAATACAACATACGGTAACTTCTAAAGGTACATGAAGAATAGTGAGGCAACCTAAATTAGAAATAGTTGAAATGGCCGGGCGGTGGTGGCACACGCCTTTAATCCCAGAACTCAGGAGGCAGAGGCAGGTGGATTTCTGTGAGTTCAAGGCCAGCCTGGGCTACAGAGTGAGTTCGAGGAAAGGCGCAAAACTACACAGAGAAACCCTGTCTCGAAAAACCAAAAAACCAAAAAAAAAAAAAAAAAAAAAAAAAAAAGAAAAGAAATAGTTGAGAGACAGGGCTGGTGAGATGACTAAGCAGGTAATGGTGCTTGCTGCTAAGCTTGAGAACCCGAGTTCAAGCCCCAGGACCCATGCTGTGGAAGGAATAAACTCTCTCAAGTTGTTCTCTAACATCCACACGCAGGCCATGGAATGTATGTACCCACATGCATGCATAAGCACATGCTCACACATGTAGGCACACACACAAATGAATAGCTAAATCAACATAATTTAAAAAGAAATAATTAAAATGATGAGGAGAATAAAAGTGAGGCAAAGTAAAAATCAAGTAATTCAAAGGCATATATGTATCATAGGGTTATACTCTCATAAGGATGTACTATCATAGTGATACACCACCATAGTGACAAATGATCACAAAGTTGTACTATCATAGGGATATATTATTACAGGGTTGTATTATCACAGTGATACACTATCATAATGATACACTATCACAGTGATACACTATCACAGGGTTGTA
>CABHPP010149722.1:34792-45181 GCA_902168425.1 Peromyscus attwateri
TATCATAATGATACACTATCACAGTGATACACTATCACAGGGTTGTATTATCACAGTGATACACTAGAACAGGGTTGTATTATCACAGTGATACATAATCACAGGGTTGTACTATCGTAGGGCTATATATATTAGTAACTGGCAAAGCACAGAAATAAGGCTGATGGACACGGCACTGATGATGACTGGGTAGAAAGGCTTTCATGTGACTGAAGATGGCTTGGGACAGGGAGGACCGGTAGAAACCAGCCTATGTTTCAGTTCTGATGATTAGTAGGTAGATCCTTAGAGATGGGTGATAGAAGGGATCCTGAAACCAGACTCAGCAGGAACTTAATTTGCCCCGTGGCCCGAATCATAGGAGATCAAAAGAAAGGTGACTTTGTTATTACTGTAGGAATTGTCCACTTTTAGGACAAAAATCCTTTCCTTGGTATCAATAGTGTGTACAACCAGAGAAATGGAGAGAAAAGAAAAATGGTAGGGATGAGGAGCCGGGCTGGGATGTAATTGAGTGGGAGATATACGGATGGCTCAGTAATCTCAGCAAGTGTGTGGCAGCTTTGTGTAAGACGAGCTGACTTTCTTAGGGGTGTGGATGGATGGTCCTTGGCGGATGTTGAGTGGATGTGAACGGCTGGGCTTGGGAAAGGCAGACATGAGACGAGAGGCTTGGAGTTCTTGGCATTCCCAGAAGATGTTGGTTAGGCTGCCTTATCCCTGTACTGTCCATCTTACAACCCTGGGGCCTCATCAGGGCCACTTTGGATACTGCCTCAGTATAAGACTGCTTTTCAATTTTTGCCAGAGGCCCCATCTGATTACTGCCACCCCCAAGAAGTACTAAAGAGGGAGATCTTTACAACACAATTAGCTCTGAGTTTGACTTAATGACATTCTGGGCAGGTTATCCATTTCCCAAGAAAGAGATCTTCAGAAGAGATCCACAGGCAGCAGAAGCAATGGCTAGATGTGTACCTTTGAGCTCATGTGGTAGACATTGCCACCAAACCCTAGAGTTCTAACTAATGAACGCTTGTTATCTCCCTTGATCCCGTGGGTGGGTGGACATATTGAGTCCCAGAATGCTTAGCTGATGCAGGCAGTGAGCTGGTGGCTGGAGTGTGGTAAGTGGTCACACCTACATGTCTGGTTGTTGGCTTTATCTCATTGTAAAGAGACATGTTTTTACGAGTGGGGTGCGGTGATAGACGTTTTTAGCACTTTGTTTCTTAAATCTTTTTGACATTCTTTTAATACTAATTTGTAAATAAGTTTTGCTAATATTGGGCAAGGTAAAAACATCCATTTTAATATGAAATTTTTAATTTATTCTTTGGGAATTTCATATATGCATACAATGTATTTTGATCATATTTGGCCCCTACTCTCCCATCTAACACTTTCTAGATCATCCCCAAGGATTCCTCCAAAATTCATATTCCCTCTTTTTTTTTTTACTTGTAAATAATGACTGAACCTAGTTAGTGCTGTTCATATGCCCGTGACTGTGGGGCTATCACTAGGGCATGATCAGTCCATCAGGGACCACACACCTAAAGGAACCTGGCTCTCCCTCCCTTGTAGCCATCACTGTCAATAGCCCCTCAGCTAGGGATGGAAGTTTGTGAGCCCCTCCTCCATCCCCACTAGACTGTTGACTGGCTTGATGTTATGCAGGTAACCAGAGCTGCTGGGAGTTCATGAATGAAGCAGTCCTGCCATGACTAGAAGATACAGTTTCACTCAGGTCCTCCCAACCTCCGTCTCCTAGAATCTTTCTGCCTCCTCTTCCATAATGTTCCCTGAGCCTTGGGCAGAGGCTATGCAACACAGATCATTCATTTATTATCCAGCACTTCATGGACACTTGTCCTCTGTACTTCGACCAGTTGTTGTGAGTCTCTGTATTACGCATTGTCCATTGCACACAAAGATGCTTCCATGATGAGGACTGAGAGCTGCACTAATCTATGGGTAAAGAGAGATGTATTTAGAAGAAGGTTGATACTGTGTCCATTTAGAAAAGCAATAGCTTGTTCAACCCTAGGAAAAAGTTGCCATTTTCACAATCTTGTCCAAACTAAGGAGTCAAGTTCATGTTTTCATATTTTCATTTCATTCCTGTGTTTCATCATTGAACCTAGAATCCAAAAATTGCTTGTTTAAATACTTCGTGTGTTCCTGTGTTCCTGTGTGTTTGTGTGTTCCTGTGTGTTTGTGTGTTCTTGTGTGTTTGTGAGTTCCTGTGTGTGTGTGTGTGTGTGTGTGCATGGAGAAGCTAAAGGACAATCTCAGTTACTGTTCCTCAAGTGCCATCCCTTTTTATTTTTTGAGATAAGGTCTCTCACTAACCTGAAATCATTCATTTTTCCTAGGCTGGCTGGCCATGGGCCAGGGGCTACCTGCCTCCCCGGTACTGGGGTTAGAATCAGGCACCACTACACCTGGCTTTTCACTTGGGTTCTGGAAATTGAACTCAGGTACTCATGCGTACAAGGCAAACACTTTACTGACTGAGCTATCATCCTGGCTTACTTGCAAGAATACTTAGGTCTCTTATAAAGAGTTTGTTCCTAGAAAATGAACCATCACTGTTGATGATGATGGAAAGTAGATCCTGGCCATTTATCTTGCAGAAGACTGTAAAAATAGAACACTGATAATTTGGAGCCTGCCTCTCTTGCTGGTTGGAATGGTGTGGAAGGCATGAGCTGGTGTTTTCCCTTCTTTTTTAAAAGTCATATCATATTTGGGGCTGGAGAGAGGGTTCAGCGGTTAAGAGCACCCACTGCTTTTGCAGAAGACCCAAGTTCGGTTCCCAGAACCCACACTGGGTAGCTCACAATCACCTTTAACTCTTGTTCCAGAGGATCTGATACTCTCTTCTGGCCTCTGTGGGCTCTGTGTTACTTTACACAAACCCACAGAGAGACACACATAGACACATACTTTAAAATAAAAATAAATCTGTAAGTCACTTTGTACTCTGTAAGAATCCCTTTTAGGGTTCATGGATTTGAGTTTAAAGTTTTCATTAGTCCATTTCTTCTAGTCATAGCCAGAGCAGTGACTCTCCTAACAGAGCCAAAATGATCATTTATCTTTCTCTTGGGCTATTCTTTATGCACGTTAGCACTGCCATCTAAAACATGGGCACCAAGTAGTTACATCCAAAACTGTGAATGGAGTATTCTCCCTTTGGCAGGCACAGGTCCTCAGGGCTCTGAGAACTGGTAACAGAGAACCACACGTCACAGTTGGAATGTGCCTTGATTTGGCAATGGCTTGTGAGTCCCTAAAGCTCCAAATGTCCCTTGTTTCACCGTGTGTCTGAGTGTGACTAAGCTTTGGCCACACACTGGCTGTAAAGAACCCCATGGAGTGGCTGAGAAGATGGCTCCGTTGGTTTGCAAACCTAAGAACCCAAGTTCAATCCTCAGAACCCACAGGAACAAGCCGGATGTGAAGGTGTGGACCTATAATCCCAGTGCTGGGAAGACGGAAAGAGGAGGATCCCTGGGCTCACTGGCCAGCCAGCATAGCTGACTTGGTGAACTCACGGTGAGCTCACGGCGAGACCCTGCCTCACAAAATTAAGGTGGAGAGTAGATGAGATGGCTCATGGGTAAAGGCACCTGCCGTTGAGCCCGATGACCTGTGTTTGCCATCCAAGACCACACAGTAGGAGAGAACAGACTCCTGCAAGTGGTCTTCTGAAGTTTACATGTACACAGTAGCATACATGTGTGCACAAATGCATACACACACACACACACACACACACACACACACACACACACACACACAGTAGACAATGAAGAAATAGCTCTTTGTTTCTCCCAGTGACTAACTCCTCAGAGTTGTTCTCATGAGCAGAATATTGTTGTAGCTCAGGACTTGGCAGGATTCAAAAACCAATATGTAACTATTTCTTAGTCATCTAGGGAGATTCTGAGCTTGAAGTTGCCCTGATGATCCTTGGAATAAATGATGTATTCACTGGCCTCAATCAACCTCTATACCAATCAGAGTGGAAAAGAGGAATGTGCCTGTTGTAAGGGGAGAAAGACTATTCCGAGTCTCATAAAAAGGCAGAGAAAGAAACGTGAACTTCAAAAGCAGGCACAAGCAGAATGTTCTGATTGCATTTACCTCGCTTGTTACAGAACACTTGTCATTGATTTTTCTCGTCTCTTTGAAGGCGAAGACCAAAGCTCTCTGAGCTTCCCAAAGCGCCTGTCACCCTGCAGAATAGATGTCAATGAATGTTTGCACAGCGACTAGATGGATGACCACACTAATTCCCTTAGCAGGGGGCAAGAAGCGCAGCATGGAGTTTGTCAGGTTTTTGAAAAGCTGTGATGGTTAGTTTGAACTGACAACTTGATACAGCCTAGAATCACCTGGTAAGAAAGTGGCAGAGAGATGTCTAGATCAGGTCAGTCTGTGGGAAGATCTGCAGGGGATTGTCTTGATTGCCCTAATAGATGTGGGAAGACCCAGCCTGAAAGCAGGCAGCACCATCCCCTAGTTTGGGACTTTGGTCTGTATAGGGTAGAGGAAGCTGGCTGAGCACTAAGCGTGCATGCATTTCTGCCTCTCGATTGGATTGGATGTACTATTGTTTCAACCTCCTGCTCCCGAGACCTCCCTGCTATGATGGGCTGTGACCAGGAACTGTGACCTAAAATAAACTGTTTTCCCCCTAAACTGCTTTTTATCAGGGCATTTTATCACAGCAACAGAAAGGAATCAAAGACGAACGTCCTGGAGGGATTGGCAGGCAATGCTGAATTATGGAGAGAAAGTGTCGGCACGGGAGGTATAGACTCAACTGAGATGTGCCACTGAGAAGTACCAGATATTTAGAAGAAAACTGAATCCACATTAACTGGAGTGTGGAGGACATGCCTAGGTCCTTGAGCTACCGGCTAGCGTAAAGCAGAGCATGTATCCAACCTCACTGTCCTATTCCACCCCTTCCTTGAGAGAATCTACAGTACGTCCATGCTGTCTTCTGATGTCAGCCATACATTTGGCTGAGTAAGGCAGAGAGAGTTGAGAAGAAGCAGCAGAGGTGGTTAGTGGTGCCCGCAGCCCCATCAGGCAGAGCCAGCCTTTGACGCGATGATGGACATTGTCCTCTGAGGAGTGCATGCTCCAGAACCGTGCAGTTGAGCTACAAAACTGTTCTTTAAAAATCTCATTGTTGCACGAATCTTAAAAGGTCTTATTAATTAAATCAAACCTGGAGCCAGGTATTGGGGTAAATGCTGGAAGATCAGAGAAACAGAACAAGCCATAGCTACCTCACCTTGCCAGTTACTCAGCTGATCCTGTTTCCTCAGACTAGAAACCTCTGAGTCCTCATATCCGAATGGATCTCAGCTGAACCGCTGCTAGAAGCCTAAAAGCTTAACCAGCCAAATGCTTCTAGTTCCTGGTTTTCACGCCTTATATACCTTTTTGCTTTCTGCCATCACTCCCTGGGATTAAAGGCTCACTTTCTGGGATTAAAGGCGTGTGTCACCATGCCTGGCTGTTTCCAATGTGGCCTTGAACTCACAGAGATCCAGAGGGATTTCTGCCTCTGGAATACTAGGATTAAAGGCGTGAGTGCCATCATTTTCTAGCCTCTGTACCTAGTGGCTATTCTGTCCTCTGACCTCAGATAAGTTTATTAGGGTGCACAATATTTTGGGGAGCACAATACCACCACACATCATGGGCTGGGGAGACAGCTCAGGGAGTGAGGTGCTCTCTGTGTGAGCATGAGGGCCTGCGTTTAGAACCCAGGTAAAGCAGAATTCTGTAGCATTTGTCTGGAATCCCAGTGCGTACCTGTGACCTCAGTGTTCCTTCAGGAAAGTGGGAGGTGGAGACAGGATGGAGAATCCCCAGAAGCTCACGGGCCAGCTCCCCTCTGTAATAAGCGGTGAAAAAGCAAAAATGAGACATGGTTGCAAACAACCTGAAAGGTGAGGGCTGGCACTTGAGGCTGCCCTTTGACCTGCACTCATGAGCTGTGGCACGCGTGTGCCCACACTGGCATAAATGTGCATGAACAAACAGACTGACACAGAAAGTTGTTTATTGAGAGAGAGAGAGAGAGAGAGAGAGAGAGAGAGAGAGAGAGAGACACAAAGAGAGAATAAGCTCAATGCCTACCATGTTTTGGGCTGGAGTGTGTATGCTTGTTGGTGGGATGTGCCTAAACTATCAGGGAGAGAGCCACAGTGGAGACAAGCCCAGAGACCACATGTGCTCACCCCGAAATTAGACAGAGCCGGGGCCAACTTCGTTGGTTTAAACAGAACCCCGTCACCCCATCTGGTAGATTTTTGAGCACAAGTCTTTCGTATATTCCAAACAGATGAAATTTTGCTTTTCTTCCTAAGTGGGCATAATTTCTCCACAGATTAAGCAGGGCACTCTGTGGCACTGGCCGAAGCCCTTTGGAATTTCCTCATTGTCATTCCCGAGGTCATTTCCATCGCTGGGGAGTTTCTGAGAGAGCTCTGGTGAAGAAAGGGGGCCCCACCCTCAGGTGGCATCCTATAACAGCCTCTCACTGCTGTGATCCTAGGCTTGGAAGCACGAGGCTCCCCTTCACCATCTATTGATTTCCTCTTTGCGAGCATTTATGCCTTCCTTGTCGCCCCTGTATCGAATTTCACACCCATCTCTTCGAATCTTTGTTCACCCCTATGATTATATATTGTTCTTTCTTCTCACTCATTATTCAGGTCGGGATTTTTTTTTTAAGTACAAAACTGATAAATAGCCAATGAATAATTTCATCATTTATCTTTTCCAGATCACTTTACCACCTCTTCAAGTTACCACATTTGTTAAAGTTTCCCTCTAGCGGCCTGAGAGATGGTTAAGAGAGGTGGTTAAGAGCCCTTGCTGCCCTTCCAGAGGACCCAGGGTTCAAACCAAGAGGGGATCCAATGCCCTCTTCTGGCCTTGGAGGGCACCCCACACATGTTGCATACACCCCATCCATGTGCATCCACATATGCGCATATACCCTCCATGTACTAAAACAGCTCTAGCTTGTCTGGGCTTGCATTTCAGCTTTCCTCACTCCCTTCTCTCTTCCTTTGTGGGGGGCCATCCCACCCCCACTTTTCCCCAGGGCACTCTTGAGTAGGAGCAGCAGGAAATATTAGAAGTATGGGGGGGGAGGAGAAACAGAAAATACAGGAGAGCCTCAGGAGGGCCTGGATCCTAATCCATTGGCCCCTGACCCTCTCTGCCAAAGGGCTTTTAAAGGAATGCCAAGGGGTGGAGCAAAAGACCTCCCCCCAGCACAGCCAAGTGCAGACCATCCCAGGCACCTGGTACTCAGGCCCATGATCCAATCATCTTCTTTATGCAGACCTACTGGGTAAAGCCACTAGGAACCCTAAATGGACTCCAACACTCTTTTCTTCTTTCTGCGGTGATGTTCCATGGTCTGTTTTCCCTAAATGACTCCAAGGTGCCTTCCAGACACAACAGGACAGAGGCACACACGACCTCTTGCACAGAGACCAGCTGCATGCACAGGTTCAAGAACACGGGGTCCCAGCACTGAGGGAAGTGGACACTGTGTCCCGCTCTTAACCAAGAAGCGATTTGCAGTTAGTACCAGCTGGCAAAGAGAAACTCGGCCTTTTCCAAAGGCATGTCACTGGGCATATCAACTACACCCCAGGGCAGGCCCCGTGCCCAGTAGTAGCTGACCAACACAGAACAAACTCCATGCCCCTCCATGCCCCGCCTCCCCGTGGGCTTTTGTTTCATTTTGACTCTTCATCTTGTTGGTTTCTGTTTATTTGTTTAGATTTTTATTTCTCTCTCTCTCTCCCTCCTTCCCTCTTCCCTTTCTCCCCCTGTGTATGTGTGTGTGTGTGTGTGTGTGTGTGTGTGTGTGTGTGTGTGTTTTGTTTTTGAGAAAGGGGGTGGAGCGAAAAAGAGCAAAATCCTGAAGTTGGGTGGGTAGGGAGGTGGGGAGGATCTGGGAGGGGTTCGGGAAGTGAAAACATGATCAAAATATATTGTGTGTGTGTATTAACTCAAGTCCTCATGACTGACACAGAACTTACCCACTGAGCCATGCATGCCCTTGCTGGCCCTTTCTTGGGAAAACTGATTTGAGTTATGCAGCCGCATACAGTAGCAGGGAGAGAAGAGAAAGCTCAGGGCATGGTTACAATACCTTTCCATCCAGAGTCTTTGAGAGTCTTTGCTGAGCTAGCCATCTCCCAATCCCCACTAGATCATTCATACTGGTACTCATCAGAAGCAAAAGGGTTTTACTTTATCCAATGTCCCAGTTACCTTTGACTGTCAACTTGACACAGCCTGGAGTCATCAGAGAAGAAAGCCTCAACTGAGGAATTGCTCAGATCAGATTTGACTGTGGGCATGTCTGTGAGGGGTTGTCTTGATTGTTAACAGATGTGGGAGGGCCCAGCTCACTGTGGTAGAGCCAGTACCTAGGCAGGTGGCACTACACAAAGAAAGCCAGCCCAGTCTGAAAGGCAGGTTTAAGCAGCATTCCTTCGTGATTCCTCTGCACTTCCTTGGCTGTGAGTGAGTTCCTTGGTCAGAGACAATGCTGTGTGGAACAGCAAGCAGCCCTGCCTTCCAGTTCCTGACTTGACTTCCTTCGATGAACTGTGACCTGGAAGCATAAGCAACTCCCCTAAGTTGCTTTTGGTCAGAGTGTTGATTCATTGCCACAGAATGAAACCAGGACACTCAGTACGTTTTAGCAAAACATCTTCGGGAGTTGTAAGACAGTATCCACCAAACAAGCCAAGAAAAACGTTTAAAACACCTCTATCAAACTGGACCTCTTAGAGACGTGTGTCGGGAGGAAGAAAACCACTCCCAACTGTTGGAGAAAATAGCGGACCATCAGGGAGGTGATAAGGGGAAGCCAGAGCTGAGCTGCTCAGCTGCTTGTCCCAAAGCTCAGGACAGAGGTTGCTGTGAGTCTCAAGAGAGCTGTGTTTGGAAGCCAGAAGGGCCCCACTATGTCACTGCAAACATCAAGTCCAGTCTCTAAGTCTTCCATCTTTCAAATCTGGGTAATCATGCTAACTACATGCAAAGAGCTAATTCACCTCAGGACTTGGACAAAGACCCATCACACAGACGCAACCATGAACGTCTTGTCTCTTAGACATTGTTGACCTGCTTCTCGACAATGCAGCGACAGGGACTTTGGATGCTGTGAGGTCTCATCATAATTGCCTGGGACAATAACTAGGGAGGTGTGCTTGGCAAGAACAAATTCCAAAGCTGTGCACTCATCATCTTGTCAGTTGACTTTGGTCAACTCTTCAATGGTCAAGATTCCATGGAAATTGTAAGACTTTATTTGATTACAGCAGCTGCACTTGTGTGTAGTGAATTTTCTTCAGCTTTCCAACACACTGGTAAGTTGTTCCTTCTCCCTCTGTCTTCTGAAGCACTTCTTTTAGATGCAGGGACTTTAAAACACCATCACTGAATGCAGAGAACATTTAAAGTCCCCCTCTGTCACTCTCTTCTTCCCTCCTCCCTCCCTCCCTCTCTCTCCTTCCCTCCTCCCTCCCTTCCTCTCCCCTCCCTCCCTCTCTCTCCTTCCCTCCTCCCTCCCTCCCTCTCCCCTCCCTCCCTCTCTCTCCTTCCCTCTCCCCTCTCTCCCTCCCTCTCCTTCCCTCCTCCCTCCCTCCCTCTCCTTCCCTCTCCCCCCTCATCTCCAGAGTTCCCTGGGTCAGCATCTTGTCCTTACTCAGGCCTTTGGCCTGCATCAGCACCAGATCTTGGAGTTAAAGAGACTACCAAGGAACCGATTGTTTTTTGTCTCTTGGTTTGCTTTTGACAGGTGGGGAGTTGAAGGGAGAAATAGATGAGTTAGAATCTCTGCTCTGCCGACTTCTAGAAGTGACGATGTGAACAACGGTGACAAATCTTTATCCCAGTTTATAAGTCTGCAAACCGAGGATAAATACTACTTACCCCATGGCATTTCATGAGGATTGAATAAAGGCAACACAAGTAGCATCTAGAACAACCACTGTCCTGGTTAATTTTATTAAACTTTTCTTTTGAGAATTTCATATGTAAGTACTATATTTACATCATTTCCACCCCTCCCTCTTCCCTTGTTCTACCCCCAGTGACATCCTCCATCAAGGCTGCACCTCCTAAGCCTCCCCACAAAGTAGCTCCAACTGAGGACCAAGTGTTCAAACGCCCAGACCTAAGGAGGCCATTTCATATTCAAACCACCACACTGGCCAACCAGTCTAATCATGTCTGTGAGCTCTGGGTTCATCAAAGAGACCCTGTTTCAAAAAATAAGGCTGAGAGAGACTGTGGAAATGATTCATTGATCTTTGGCCT
>CABHPP010149723.1:0-22166 GCA_902168425.1 Peromyscus attwateri
CACTGCCTGAAGTGTGTAGCTTTCCTTACCACTCTTCTCCTTAGGTGCACAGTGGACAGAAGCCCTGAGCCACAAGAAATCCTTCCTCTCAAGGAGTTCACCTCAGGCTTTTGTCGTGTTGAGAAAGGCTGATTTGTACAATGTGTTGTCAGTCATAGTTTTTTTCATTTCCAAGATAGGATTTCTTTGTGTAGTCCTGGCTGTTCTGTAGACCAGGCTGTCCTCCAACTCAGAGATCTGCCTGCCTCTGCCTCCCGAGTGCTGGGATTAAAGGGCCACCATAGTTTGTTTTTTTTAATAGTTGTTCTCTATCAGGTTGAGGATGTTTGTTTTATGCTTAGTTTGAGGGTTTTAAAGTCAGGAATATGTTTTGAATTTGTTGAATATCTTTACCTATCATATATATTTTTGTTTTTTTTTTGGTTTGTTAGTATGGCAAATTCTATTGATTTATTTTATGTGTCTGAGTGTTTTGTCTGCATGTATGTATGTGGAGTGCTGGAGGGATCAGAAGGTGACAGATCCCCTGGGACTAGAGTTACAGACGGCTGTGAGTTCCTGTGTGGGTGCTGGGAATAGAACCCGGGTCCTCTGCAAGAACAAGTGCTCTCCACTCCTGAGCCATCTCTCCAGATTCATTTTTTTTTAAAAAGATGTGTCTCACTATTAGTATGTTGCTCAGGCTCCAGGCTGTGTTGATGGCTTCTCCTGCCTTGCTTTTCAGTCAGGCCTCAAGTAGCCATAGTTTCCAGCTGAAACAAGGCCATGGAACAGGACAACCAGGCATGCTGTACCCTAATTCCTGACCCCAAAGAAGGTTGATAGGACTAAAGAGGTAGCCCAGTGGTTAGGGACACTGCATGTTCTTCCAGCTTACCTGGGTTCAATTCCTAGCACCTACATGATGGCTCACAACCATCTGTAACTCCAATTCCAAGGGATCCAATGCCCTCTTCTGGTCTCTTCAGGCACCAGGCATGCACATGGTGCGCAGACATACACGCAGACAAAACATTTATACACATAAGATAAATATAATCTAAAAAAAAAAGGGAAGATTGATAGTGGGCGTTTGCTGAGTAAACCATTATGTTTCAGGGTACGTTGTCACAAAGGACCAAGCCAGTAAGCAGCGTTCCTCCCCAGTCCCTGCTCCAGTTCCCACTTCCACATTCTTGCCTCGAGCTTCTTCCCTGGCCTCCCTCAGTGACGGACTACAGTGTAGGCTGACATAAGCCCTTGCCTCCCAAGGTTGAGTTAGTCAGTGTTTTTTTATGGCGGCAGACAGTCCATTTTATGTCAGTCTTATCTGTGGCTCTCTGGATGAGTGTTATTGTCACAGAGTTTCTGTTGCTGTGCTGAAACACCACAACCAAAAGCAACTCGGGGAGGAAAGAGTTTACTTCTGCTTATAGCTCTCAGGTCACGCTCCACCACTGAGGGAAGCCAGGGCAGGTACCTGGAGGCAGGAACCGATGAGAGGCCATGGCGGAGGAATGCCACTTACTTACTCTTCATGGCTTGCTCAGCCTGTTTTCTTTTCTTTTCTTTTCTTCCCTTCCCTTTCCTCCTTTCCTCTCCTTTCCTCTCCTTTCCTCTCCTTTCCTCTCCTTCCCTTCCCTTCCCTTCCCCTTCCTTCCTTCCTTCCTTCCTTCCTTCCTTCCTTCCTTCCTTCCTTTCTTTCTTTCTTTCTTTCTTTCTTTCTTTCTTTCTTTCAAAAGATTTATTTATTTATTATGTATACAGTGTTCTGTTTGCATGTATCCCTGCAGGCCAGAAGAGGGAGCCAGATCTCATTACAGATGGTTGTGAACCACCATATGGGTGCTGGGAATTGAACTCAGGATCTCTGGAAGAACAGCCAGTGTTCTTAACCTCTGAGCCATCTCTCCAGCCCCCAGCCTGTTTTCTTATAGCATCCAGGACCACCAGCCCAGGGGTGGCACCATCCACAGTGACCTGTGCCCTACCACATCAATCATCAATCAAGAAAATGCCCTAAAGATTTGGTAACAGGCCAATCTGGTGTGGGTATTTTCTCAGTTGAGGTTCCCTCCTCCAAAATGACTATAGCTGTGTCAAGTTCACTTAAAACCAGTCAACACAGTCATGACGTCCGCGGGGTTTGGACGAGAGTGTCCTCCACGGCCAGCACAGTCATGACATCTGCGGGGTTTGGACGAGAGTGTCCTCCACGGCCAGCACAGTCATGACGTCTGCGGGGTTTGGACGAGAATGTCCACCATATGCTCAGATGTTGGAGTGCTTGGTCCCCACTTGGTGGCATTCCTTGGGTAGGTTTGGGAGGTGTGACCTTGCTGGAGGAAGTATGGGCCTAGGGGCAGACTTGGAGGTTTCAGGGTCACCCACCACTCCCCGTTTGTTCTCTCTGTTCCCTGCTTCTGCTTTTTTGACATGAGCGCTCAGATGTTCCTCTCCCATGTCTGCTGTCTGCTGTCAAGCTACTCTGCCGTTATGGACTCTTGTCTCCTGGAACTCTAAGCACAAATGAACTTTCTTCTCTAAGTTCTCTTGGTCATGGTGCTGTATCACAGCAAGAGGAAAGTAACTAATACCATGTCTGCGCCTGCCTTCTGAGTTGATGATTTAAGATGCAAATCATGGGAAACTCAGCCCAAGCTGGCTTCAGCAGAAGAGGTCACAGTGTGTGAACACTAGCTTCATAAGAAGCCTGAAGGAAGGAATCATCAGAGCTGACCGAGTCAGTAACTCAGTGGTGTTGTCAAGTACCCTCCTCCAACTTTTGGTTCTGTGGTCCTCCCCAGTTCTCTCCAGTGAACTCTGCTCATGGACCCAAGATAGCCACCATAGGTTCAGGCATCACACACAGACCCAGCAGCATCAAGAATGAAGGAGATCTGGGCTGCATAGCCCAGGCATGTAATCCTAACCACTTGGGAGGCTGAGGCAGGAGGATTACAAGTTCAAGGCCAGCCTGGGAAACTTAGTGAGACTCAGTGTCAAAATCAAAAGTAAACAAAGAAGGTTGGGGATCCAGGTCAGTGGGAGAGCACTTGCCTAGGGTGTGATGCTAGGCCCTGGTTTCAGCGCTAAGTACTAGGGAGGAAAAGGAAGGGGACACTTTCCAGAGGTCTCAGAGATGTCCCTTTCATCCATTGGCTGTCACTTGCCCATCTTAAGCCAGTAACTGTTAAGAAGAACGGGACTATTATGGAAGCCTTAGATTAATTATGATGATATATATCATATAAATATGATTATATATATATATATATATATATATATATATATATATATATATGACTTTTCTTCAAGACATGTGACCTCCATGAGGATGAAGTTGAACAGATCTTGGGTTTTGTTACAAGGAAGGATGGGCACAGTGGCCGCCGGGGAGGAGTATGTGTCTGTTTCTTGCCATCTGACAACATCTCCCAACGTGGTCAGATATCTGACCACATCATGGCTTTGATTAAACCCTCCAGTGGTGACATGCTTACTTCTGACTGGATTCTGAGCTGCTTGAACAGAACTCTAGCCTTCAGGACCTGACTTTAGGTACCATCCAGCCTTTTCTCCAACTCCACTCTACTTGGGCTTCTCATTCCCATAATCCCCAAACCCCTGCTTCCTACCCTTGCTACAACACTCCACACCATCATCCTCATCATCCAAGTGCCTCTCTCTGCATCTCCACAGAAGCTGCCCTGTGCAGAGTGCTCACTAACTGCTCAAATGAGACGTTCTCTGCTGAGCACTGCTGAGAGGCAGGAGGCATGATGTACAGACCCCTGCATATCACCTTGTGTCATGAGGGAAGGTCTCTTCCTGTCTGGTCTTTGCTTCTTCCTGATTCCTTAGTGTGGAGATGTACCTCCATGGGCTGCTCAAGACAAGAACTGGGCAACTCTTGTCTCTCCTAGCCCTGTGTCCATTTTGTTTCCCAGTATGCCAATCTTATCTTTAAACGCCTTCTCAGTTTCTCTCCATACTGCCTTATGTTGGGCCCTGGTCATTGATGGTGTGGACATCTCCAAATCAATGCCTGCCCCTCCAGACTCCAGCGTGGGCTTCCTTTCTCAGCGGTGCAGCTGGGTGTTCTTCTGGGGGAGGTTGCTGTCCAGCCTGGACCTGCTGACGCTCTTTCCTCTCTTGGCCACATTCTCTCGGTTGTCAGTCACTTCTGGTCCACTTTCTATTGAATTTCTCAGCTATTTCTTTCTTTATTTTTTAATTTTGAGACAAGGTTTTACTCTGTGGCCTGAGCTTGCCTGAAACTCATTATTCTGGAGGTGTGGTGGTTTGAAAGAAAATGTCTCCCAAAGGGAGTGGCACTATTGGGAGGTGTGACTTTGTTGGAGTGGGTATGGCCTTGTTGGAGGAAGTGTGTCACTGTGGGGGGAGGGTTTTGAGGCTCCCTATGCTCAGGATACTGCCCAGTGTCTCAGCTGACTTCCTGATGACTTCCTGTTGCCTGCAAGACGTAGCATTCTCAGCTCCAGCGCCACATCTGTCTGCATGCCGCCATGTTCTCTGTCTTGATGATAATGGACTGAACCTTGGAAAGTGTAACTGAGCCACCAGCAATTAAATGTTGTCTTATAAGAGTTGCCATGGTCATGGTGTCTCTTCACAGCAGTGTGAAAATCCTAACTAAGACAGTAGGCAGGCTGGCCTTGAACTCACAGCAATTCTCCTGCCTGGTCTCCTGAAGCACCATGTCTGGCGCTGCTAAGCCATTTCTCATCCTGCTCTCCTACTTTTGTGAACCCAAGCCATGTGAAATTGTTTCTGATTTCTCCAGGATAAGCCTCTGTCTAGAATGCAAACCACAGTTAGTTCTGGAATCCTCATCTTTCATGCTTCCCCATTCCTGCCAGCTCCCTTGGATGGATCCCAATTCCCTCTTCCGTGACAGAACCTAGCTGTACCCTGTCATGGTCATATAGTGGTTGGGGATAAAATGCTCTTTGGTGGTTCTGTTTAGTGAGGTTGCTGTTGGGGGAGGGGAGGGGGCTCTCACAGAGCATGCTGCTTGATTAGGATGTGGGAGTCCTGGAGGGGCGAGTTCATCATGTCAGTGGGAGGCATAACATGGGGCCTGTCTTAGCTGAGGAGTCAGGATGCCTTTCCAGAGGAAGCTGGGTTTATACAGGGACTCTAGGGTTGAGGAGCGGCAGGTGACCAAGCAAAGAGGTGAGAGGGGTTGGTGGCATTCCAGGCCCTTGTGATGCCCTGAACTGAGCAGACTTGACTCTGAGGAACTGGAGGGAGGTGGGGGAGGGGTAGCAGCGTGCAGAAGTATGTGGGGGAGTGGGGAATGATGCCCAGGGGACTGTGGAGGTTCATGAAGGAGGGCTGTGTTTTATCTTGACCGCTCTGGAAAGCCACTGTGGGGTTTTAGCGGAGGCATAATGGGTTCAGATTTTTATTTCCAGAAGATACTTCGCTGACACACGGAACATGAATTTGAGGGTTGGAGGGGAACTGTGTAGGTACAGGGACTAGTGATGCGGAGAGGACAGAGAGGAGCAGCCAGGAGTATTCTGGAGGTTGGGTCAACAGGATGGGGTGGCAGGTGCCTGGGATGGCACTCACCACGAAGGACTGATGGCTCTGCCTGTCTGGGGAGGCAGGCCAGGTGGATGTGAGACATGAATGTGACTCCTCAAGGTGGTCGCCCACACCATCCACCTGTAATTTCTGTGTGAGTGCAGCAGGGGCTCTAGCAGTGTCCGCAGAGAGAGTGAGGGGAAAGACACCCTCTTTCTGAGGTGTTCTGCGGTCTGGGCAGCCAGCCCGTGGGTTGTGCCTCTGTGGTAAAGGGAAGCTGCTGTTGAGGAGTTAACAGTTGCCTGCGCTGGGTGGCTCTGCTTGTCCCAGCAGCAGCTGAGGAGCACAAGCAGGATCAGTATGTGTGTGTGTGTGTGTGTGTGTACGTGGGGTGGGGTGGGAACAGGAGATGGGGGTGGGGGGGTCTGAGGAGTAGGGAGGGGTGTGTACTCAGCATCTCACTACCATTTATTGACGTTTCTCTCTTAGCTGGGGGCATAATGTGATGGCAAGTGTCACTTTTCCCCCCAAGGACTTGGACTATGTGTCCAACACTAACATAGAGTTCTCAGGTTTCCCCAGAGGCCTGCGGCCCGGGAGTTGAACACACGTGAAGGAGTCTGCAGTCCTGTGTTGAGGTGTCTGAGCACAGCTCCCATGTCAGGCCCCGTGCTGGCTCTGGGTGAAGAACAAGACAAGTGTCCAGGCCCCTTGGGCTCACAGGCACCGTGTGCACCCAGGTCCAGAGGCGCCACACGGAGCAAGCCACCGAGCTAGGCAGTGATTGGCGATGCTGTTTGGGTGCAGAGGTTACACTGCACTTGATCCTGCTGCTTCCAGAGAGTTCCCCTGTGTTTATCTCTCCTACTTTCCCTTTCTACTAATTAAAGAGTTATTATTAATTGCGTGTGTCTGTGTGCACGCACATGCCATAGTGCACACACTGAGGTCGGAAGACAATGTTGCAGAGTGGGCTCTGGGGATCGGGCTCAGGTCATGGGCTTTTGCAGCAAACACTTCACCACAGAGCCACCTGCTGGTCTCTGGGCTCTTCTTTTCTTTGCCTCTCTCTCCTCTCTCTCTCTTTTTTGAGAGATGGTCTTGCTTGCTTGGAACTTATTGAGTAGCCCAGGCTGGCCTTGAACTAACTTGTCAAAACCCCCTCCCTCCTGAGTGCTAGGCTTCCAGGCATGGGACACCATACCCAGTTCCCCTTTCAACATTTTTGTAAAGAGGAAAGTATTTATCATGAAAACTCAGAGAGGCAAGTTCACTAGAACCCTCTATATGGGCATAAGAGCTGCTAGCACTCAGTAGGCAGAGGCAGGAGGGTCTTGAGTTCAAGCCAGCCTGGGCTACATTGTGAGTTCCAGGCTAGCCTGGGATATATAGCAAGACTATCTCAACATTCCCATCCTCTGCCCCCAACACATACACAGAGGAATGCATAACGTGTACGTTCACACCAAAACAAAACCAACCCCCCCTTTTTTTATATATTGGTATATGTCTTAGGGTTTCTATTGCTATGAAGAGACACCATGATCATGGCACCTTTTTTTTTTTTTTTTTTGGTTTTTCGAGACAGGGTTTCTCTGTGTAGCTTTGCGCCTTTCCTGGAACTCACTTGGTAGCCCAGGCCGGCCTTGAACTCACAGAGATCCGCCTGGCTCTGCCTCCTGAGTGCTGGGATTAAAGGCGTGCGCCACCACCACCCGGCTACACGGCAACTTTTATAAGGAAAACATTTAATTGGGGTGGCTTGCTTACAGTTTCAGAGATCCAGTCCATTATCATCATGGCAGAGGGTAGGGCATGGTGGCATGAAGGCAGACATAGGGCTGATTACATCTTGATCAGAAGGCAACAGGAAGTGGACTCAGTGTTACACTGAGGGAAGCTTGAGCAAAAGAGACCTCAAAGCCTGCCCCCACAGTGACACACTTCCTCCTATAAGACCACACCTACTCCAACAAAGCCACGCCTCTTAATAGTGCCACTCCCTTTGGGGGCTGTTTTCTTTCAAACCACCACACCATAAGTCAGAAAGGAATCTCAAGGGATATAAAGAAAATTTAATGACTGTTGGTCATTTTGTGATTAAGGTGGGCACTTAGCTTTCCTTTGCTCAGAAGTTCTGAGTCAGTTTAGTTCCATATAAGTCGAGCAGTTTCTCAATCTAGTTGGGAGGTGGACTTATTTATTTCTGTATCCGTTCATTTAACCAACATTATGGAGTTCCTAGAAGCTTCTGGCACTGTCCCAGGTGCCGGGGGACATAAACACTGTATTGACAATTTGATATGGCATGCTCAGCAAAGGGAGTAACCGACCCAGTTTGGGGATGTGGAGGCCAGGGAAGTCTTACCCACGAGCATCATTTCAACAGGGTCTTGAGGGTCTTGAGGGATGAATCAGTGTTCTCTAGCTGGGAAACAGAGAGATGGAGCCTTTGGGAAATAGTTTTGGAGATACATGTGCTGTAAGGAAATCAGAGTGTGTAGATTATTTATAGACTGCTGTTTTCTTCCCAGCCAGGAAATCAGGGTGAGGAATAGGGTTCAAAGGTCCGAGCTTGCTGTGACAAAACTCCTTTGAGGTCTGACTCTTTTCTTATTCTGCCTTGAAATGATGTGCGAGTCATCTGAATCATGACCCCTCCGCCCAGCAGGGCCACTGGATGCAGGAACTGGAAATGTCTGGATCCTGCTGGGCCAGGAGAACATGTACGAGTCCTGGATTTCCATCCTCATGCAGAAGCAAGGGTGCTCCCAGAGGGGACCCAGGGCTGGGGATGTTAAGGGACAGCTTAGCAGGAGGGCTTGGGGGGCACTTTCTGTTCCCTTCTGTCCTTCTAGCTTCTTCTGTCTGTCCTGCATCCCACAGCTGCTTGTCATCCCTTCTTCCTCCCATTTCCTTGCTCTCACTCTGATCTCTTTGTCTTTTTGCTTTTTTTCGAGACAAAGTTTCTCTGTGTAGCCCTGGCTGTCCTGGAACTCACTCTGTAGCCCAGGCTGGCCTCGAACTCGCAGAGATCTACCTGAGATTAAAGGCATGCACCACCACCACCAACCGGCTCCCATCTGTCTTTCTTGACTCACCTCAACCTGCTTTCCTTCTCATATCTCTTGCTCACCTTGGGGTCATCCTCACGGTCCCCTGCGGCTTGTCTTTAAAGGCATTTGGAGAGGGCAGAGTTGGGGCGTGTTGAACCTGGCTGCTGTCCTTGCACACAAGAGTGGATTTGTATGCAGGAACACTGAGGGCTCCTTTCCTTGCTCTCACATGTCCCTACCAGGCTGAAACATATCCAGGCAGATAACCATCAGGCTTCCTCCAGGATATTAAAGACCCCAGCACCGTGCAGATGTTCGCATCGCTTGCTCATAAGTTTCACAAAAGGCTTTGTTTCCCTGGTATGTGATAGAACACATCTTTAATGAGATTTCTTCCCTGAATCTCTCTAATAAAGTCAGTCGTGTGTGTCCTCTATATATTTTGCAGGGCCAGCAGGTTCTCATTTGGGTGCAGGCCGCTGCCTCACTCCTTCCTATCTAAGCTGCAAGGACACTGAGCTGGCGTATATCTTCTGGGTTCAGACTGTGGAGCTGCCCCAAGGGAAGAACTCCTGTGAAGAAGTATATACTAAGTCACCTGGTGGCCTTGGTGACCCAGGGCCTGCTTTCCAGGAGCCAGTAATAACTGCTGTGTTCTAGATCCCAACTCCTGGGCTAACATCAGCTCTTGAAGTCAGCCCCCACCCCCACAACATGGCAGTACCCCTACCCTTTGCCAATGAGTGGTTTAGGTCTGAGTATGTGACCCACTTTGTGAGATGGGAAAGACAGTCTAGGGGCTTCTGGGGCATTTTCCTCTGTTAGGAAATAGAGATCCACACAGGGTTGTCATTCTCTGGTTGTCTCCAAACCCGGATGGGATGTCTGCACGTGTTGTGGTCAGCATGCTGGGCACAGAGGAGCAGACTCAAAAGGGACCATGTTCTGGTCACAAGTGCTACCAATTAATGAGACTTCTAGTTCCCAGAGTAGGAGAAAATAGCTGCACTTGAATTGTTTTTTTTTTTTTTTCCTGGCAATTAAAAGCATCTTAGCAGATACAGCGAGGCCCAGGATGCCCCCCTCATGATTTATAAGGGAGGCCGAAGTTCACTGAGATGAGGTAAGGAGGTAACCTTGGAGTCAGATGGTCTCCATGTTGGAGCACCCGGTTTGTGGTCCCACACAGTCACATCACGGGAGAGCAGCGCCCTTCTCTGAGCTGATGCTTCCTTGGCTCAGAATGAGCACTGAGTACACACAAATGCTCAGTAATCGCCAGTTCTCTCCTCCCTAGATGTGTTTATCTTCCAGCTATTTTTAAAGGGACCGAGAGGTGCCAGGTGCAGAGAGCTATTTAATGACATTTCAGTGCTGGGGAAATTTTACACAGAGACCGTTCTGAGTCCTTTACCCACAGTTGTTCAAAGTACAAATCACATCTCTAATGCCAGCAACAGAGTTGAGGGGGAGGAAGATACACCCGATTCTCCATTCTCTATGGTGATGAGGGACGTGGATAACTGAAAAAGCAGATAATCCCTGAACCTGCTTTGAGTCATTGGCTTCCATTGCCTCCCCCAGTGACAAACTGCCACACGGACGCACGTTTCTCCTCTCCTACATCTCAGTGTGTCTCTTGGCAAAGCTACTGATTCGCCTTAAAATGGTCCGGGGTAGGATGAGAGAAGCAAGGCGCTCTGGAAACTTCATGGCTGTGCTTCGAGATGGGCTAGTACGGCTGAGATTTCTCTAAGTTCTCTTTAGCGCAGTGGTTCTCAACTTTCCTAACGCTGAGACCCTTTAATACAGTTCCTCATGTCGTGGTGACCCCCCCCAACCTTAAAATTATTTTTGTTGCTACTTCATAACTGCAATTTCGCTACTGTTATGAATCATAATATAAATATTGGCTATGCAGGATATCTGATATTGACTCCTGTGAAAGGGTCATTCGACCCCCAAATGGTTTGAAACCCAGAAGATGAGAACGGCTGATCTACAGGGTCAGTTGGGAAGGCTCTGGACCCTCAGGGGGAGATGCCTGACTTCTCCCTTCAGGTGGGCACAGCCAACTCCATGGTTGTTCTAAGACCCTTCCCCAGACCTCACATGCTTGGAAACAGAAATCACCCTTCTCCCCACCCTTCTCTTACACAGGGGCATGGCCGAAGATGAGTGTGCTCACTGGAGGAGCTTCTGAAGTCTTGATCCAAGTTTCCTCTCCAGTTAGTGAAATACCTTCAGACACAGACAAGAGGCCTGGGTGACGTCTATCTATCTATGCTCAGAGTCCTCCGGAGTTACTGAGGCAGAAGGACTGTGAGTTTGAGACTGGTTTCGGCGACTTAACAAAGAAGGTGGAAAGGGGTGGGGCCGTGTAGCTCAGTGGGAGAATGTTTGCCTTGGATATGTGAGGCTCTGGGTTCCATCTCCAGCAGCGTGAGATGAAAAGGGAGGTAAGAAAACAAGACCTTACTAGGTCCCTAGCCACACCACAGTCATTCATTACTTCTGGGACTGGAACTGACCGGCCAGCCCAAGAGGTATTTGCTCCTCTCTTGTCTCTGCTGCCAGCACCACCCAAATCAACTCCCTAAACCCAAACTCAGGGTCTCTGAGTTTTGATCAGCTGAGCTTCCTGGCTTGGAGCGCCAGGCAGCCTGAAGTTCTCCATGGGCCTGGGGAAGCTGATGGCCAGTCTGGCCCTTGTTGGGAGATGCTGAAGTGCCCCACCGGCCAGAGTCAAGGCTGGCATTCCTAGAAATGGCCACTACAGGCAGCTGGTGTTGGGTGCTGGGAGCTGGCAGGTTTTTGCCCAGGGTTCTCTTCTTGCCTTTCTCCAGCTCCATTGGCTAGAATGAAAAAGGAAAGCTGCTACAAGCTACTGCCTTCTCGCCCTAGGGGGCTCACATTCGCCAGTTCTTGGGGGGCCACCAGGAGGCTCAGTCCCTAGGTTTGTAGGAGGAAGAAGCTAAGAAAAGAGGATTGGCACTCAGCAGGCTGCCCAGGACTTCCTAGGATGGAGCCACAGGATTGTGGGAGCAGCAATTTGTCATAAAAACAGCCCTGGGAACACAGTTTCGGAAACAATCAGAGTAGGCAAGGTTTCCTAATGTAGGAAAGGAACTCCCCAGGTAGAATAATGGAATTATGGCTTTTACTTGGTACATATTCTTTCAGAGATGCACAGCCTTACCTATCTCCATTCTCTCACGGGGCTCCCCCGCCCCCGCCCCCGAGACTGGGTTTCTTTGTGTAGCCTTGGCTATCCTAGAACTAGTTCTGTAGACCAGGCTGGCTTTGAACTCAAAAGATCCACCCACCTCTGTCTTCTGAGCGCTGGGATTAAAGGTGTGCGCCACCACTGCCCGGTGACACGAGGCTTTTGAATGCCAGTTGGGAAAGAGAAAGACAAGGTGCTGGGCCGGAGGCTGGACTCAGCATTGAATCTGGGGCAGGTTCCCAGGCCTGGGTCCCAGTGTCACCATGAGTGGGGACAACCAGAATGACCCCGTACAGACAGACACGGGCGAATGGTTCACCTAGAAAAGTCTTAGGTCCCTTCCTCTATGTTGCCATCCCTTTATACACATTTTTATTCCTAGGCACGCACATGCACACACATACAAGTCCTGTTCCTACCCCCGCCTCTGTCTGTTCCTCTCGGGACCCCTCCTCTGCTCACATTCTTCTAGGAGCGATGGGGGAGGGGGAGGCAAACCTGCAAAGCCAGCTTTATCCTCTCTATGTCTGTGCTGAGTCACTTACCACAGGCTCTGAGACAAGCATGGCTTCCAGCAGGCCGCCCTGGAGTTCATGGACAGTGACTTTTAGGGCCAGCACACTTTCCTCCATGTCCTCTCCTGGAAGGTTCTGTGTGGCCACTGGGGGTTCTGGAGCATGAAGCCACTTGGTCCTGCCCAGCAGCAGGTGTCTCTGGTGGGACACTTTCCACGGGACTTGAGTCCGTGGCAAGGTCTTGGTGTGCAGGTCAGAAGAGCAGGTTGGTAGTCGTGGTGACGTCATTGTGGAGAATAACCTCTGGTCTTAATGCAGGGAACAGGATAGAGTGACAGTGTCCTGATGTCCTAGAGAAGATCATCAGAACAGTGACCTGCTCTGGTCTCATGGTAGCGGCGACATTAAAGGTGACGACTTTTGTCATAGAGCGGGAGCCCACGGCAAGGTATATTCTATGAGTCCACGGTTGGGGGAGGGTGGCTAGCAGTGGTGATGACGACCTGATTTTCAGTTGTGCAAATGAGGGGGCTTGTGGGCATTTGGGGGTACTTCTGCCCACAGTGGCCAGGAATCCAGAAACACGCTTACCCATGGCTGTCCTTTATAAGCAAAAGGGCCAGGAAGGTCTTCCCACAGACCCCGCTCGGACCCTCCCTATGTGGCTTCCCACCCCTGTGCTCCTCCCGTGTGCTGTTGAGGGACACCAGCCAGAGCGACTGTCCGATTTGACGGGAGCCCGTTTAGACATCACTGCTTCTCTAATTCTGGCTCAATCGACATTGGTTTTGTCAGTCTCCCGACGCAGGTCAACCTTGTTGCTTTCAATTTCAGGTGATTTCCATCTCCTCGTCACTCTTGTTCCCTCCGAAGCCCATCTCATCCTCAGGCTCTCAGCTGGCCAGTCCCTCCTGGGAAGCATCCAGGCTGCCTCCCAGGCTTGGCAATTAGAGACCTGGTCTCCAGCAGGGAGGACGGCTTTGGATTATTGCTGAGGAGGGAGAGCGCAGCCGTGTGTCCATAGCAACCCTCTGGCTTTCACCTTTACCAGGAGGGAAAGGAGACCAGGGAAGGGAGAGGCCAGTGCTGTCAGGCAGAGCATTAGATACGGGGCCTTGGCCCTGGGTGTGTCCTTAGATGTGACGAGGGAAGACAGGGCTTCTCTGCTCACTTGACAGGGGTAATATGTGGAGCTGAGGACTGTAAGGGTGACGGGGTGGGAGACACTGAGATGGGCGCTGCTGGACATCAATTGAAACCGAGAAAGGATCGGTCAGGGGAAGAGGGCATGTCAAAGAGACCTGGGGCACTCAGCTTCTCCTTAAGATGTGTGAGTTTATGAAGTCACCTCCCAGCTTATTTTTCTTGCAAGTAAGGGTGGGCCTGAGGCGGCTCTGCGCTTGTTCAGCCTTGACACTCAAATGTATTATGCTGTCTGCACAGGGGTTAACAGGGCGTATGCCTTTCCTACCAGGTGCCAGGGAACTCCAGAGAATCTTGACAGGTAGAAGCTACTTTTGTGCTATTTGAGGCCAACATGCTCTATATAGCAAGTTTCTAGCCAGCTAGGGCTACGCAGGGCTTCCCCACACTCCCAAATATCACTTTTCAAAATATCACAAGGGTTCATGGCACTGACTCTAATTCCTGGGTCTTTGTGGAAAGAGGCTGAATGTCAAGTTGGCCATGTTCAGGTTCTGTTCTTGTGCATGAATGTGTGTGTGCACGTGTGTGCGTGTGTGTGTGTGTGTGTGTGTGTGTGTGTGTGTGTCTCCCAGGCTTGAGTGCAAGACTATGTGCATGCGCCACCAGTAGAGGGCGCCACACTCCTCACAAATCCTCTACCGGTTGCTTTGCCTAGGTTGATGAGCAGAGCAAATCTGAGCCTGTAGAGCCCAAACTCAAAGCGGTATCTGGTGTGTGGGCCTCAGGTCCTTTCCTCTTTAGCTGACAGGTCTGATGTGGGCTCAGCAGGCTCAGGTCAGAACCCCAGTCAGGTCCCACGGTTGCTTCTTACCTCCCTGCATGAGACTTGTTCCCAGGCTCCAGAGTGACTATGCCCTCTTTTCCTGTCAGGGCCTTGTCTACCTGGCCCTGGCTCTTACCCTGGGTGGTTCTGGGGCCTGCTTTGTGTTTGTGAAACTGTAAGAGACTTTCTTCTTTAGTCATTTTGGGTCAGGAGCCAAGAAGCCAATTTATCAGTCTATTTTAATAAGAGCATACTCTGTGACTGGCACTGTTGTAGATGTGGGGAACACAGCAGCTATGAATGCTGCTCAGGCGAAGAAGTCCTCACTGTCTACAAGATAGCCAGTCTGGCAGGTGAAGGGCTGTCTCCATGATTTGGCCTCAAGAAGCCTGGATGTTCCAGGCTCTGAGATGAAGCCCTCTCTAGTCCGGAGTCTACATGGTCCCTCCAGCAGCCATCTGTCCTCTGTTTTCCCAGTTCACATGGGTGGTCCCTTTCACAGAGTATACGTGCTACCACTGGGAACCCAACAGAGCATCGTGGTGACAGAGCCTTGGCACTCTGTCCCTTTCCCCACCTCTTTCCTAGACACACTTCTTTCCCATCACAGTGTTGATACCTTTCATTTGACCTTGACCCCTCAGACAAACGTTCCCATCCGGATGACTCATCTGTCCAGAACAGTAAGTTCTCACACCAACGCCCTGGAGAAGGGGTCACGAGAAGCATTTACTGGTGCATCTTGGTGTCCCCAGCCAGCTGTGGAAGGAGACACGAAGGGCCCACTTTCCAGGCTGCGTGGTGAGATGTGTTCATCATGGGCACTGGCAGAAGAATGGCAGCTTGAGCTGGAGGGGTGGGCTCCCAGACCATGGTGGTTGCCAGGGCACGGCCCATATGTCCCATCCTGTCTTCTCACCAGGGACCAGCGGGCCTTTCACAGCCAAGGGCAGACTCACTCTCCACAGAGCCTCTGCCAGAGCAGCTCCTGTGAGGACCTGGGGCAGGAGTGGCAAACAAAAGGGATGCCTTCCCTAAGACGAAGGAGCCCGTGGTAAGGCAGAGTGGACAGGATGTGACTGCTTTGGTTCCTAGCTGGGCCTCTTGTGTCCTCTGTGAGTGAGAGCTAGCTGCTCACTGTCACTGAAACTTGACTCCGTTTTTCCAACTGTAGAATGGGTATATCGATCTGACACCTTGCTGTTAGCACCACATTTGCACTGAAAAGCCCCAAATAGTACTCAAGAGGTGAGCAATGTCTCCAGAGAGAACACATGAAATGACAAGGGGTTCAGAAATGAGAGAGGACATCCGAGTTGGGGAGAGCACAGAGGAGTCTGAGAAAGTCCCTGCTCCTTACATCCAGGACAGCTGGACATAGGGCGGGCTGAGGCAGGAAGGCATGGGACGAGGTTCCAGAGCTAACTGGTGACCTTGAGAGAGTCACCGAGACCTTTCTAACCTTAGTTCATGAGGGCTTCCAGGATGTGCAAATGAAGGAATCTATGTGAGAACTGTAACGGGCTGGCAATTCCAGTTGTTTTGATGATTACAGCTCCCATGAACCGAACACCACAGCTCTTAGATTCGAATACAGTGCTGACTGAATCTGGGTAGACCAACGAGCTCCTCAGGCCAGAGCTGTGTCCAGTCCAGCCATCTGAGGAATGTATGGTTGACCCTCCCTAGACGCCTAAGGAGACCCCTCAAGCCTGTCTTCTCTAGCTATCCCATTGGTTTTTGTCACTGTATTTATCACCCACCTACCCATCCATCCAATTAACCTTTAATAAGTGCATGCACGACAGCGCCAAGCTAGAGTCTTTTGCTCTCAAGGGAAGGAGACGCACACAAGTCACACATCACTACTTCTTTTCAGTCAGTTCTGTTTATAGGCAACGAGGTCTGTAGAGTAGACAGTTCCAGAACTGGAACACCCTGGAAACACCTTTTCTGCCGCAGCCCCTTGACCACACGGGTAGAGTTCCATGACTCCTTCTTCTTCACCCCCAGATGATCTCTCCCTGATTTCAAGGCCGCTGCTTCCCCCTCTGTCAGGCCTCTGCTATGTGCCCAGCTCTGTGGAAGAGAAAAGACGTATCAATTCTGCCCTCCAGAGGTTACAGTGTAGGGATAAGGACACACGAAGTGATACCGAGTCGCATTGCCTGATGGTGACAATGTTAGCATGGGTCCCCGAAGGTAGAGGAAAGGGCCCCGATGTGCATTTGGGGAGGTCAGGTGGAGGAAGGGTTGTCTGCAGAAAGACCTTTGAGCCATGCCTTGAAGGTCAAGGAGAAATGTGTCAGATGAAGGTTTTGGAGAAAGGCATGCCAAGCAGAAGGGACAGGGTGAGTTGAGGCATGGAGGTGTGAAACGGTATGACTCAGGCGAAACTGAAGCTTGAGATGGGGGTGGTGAGGACTGAGTCTGGAGAGAGGGCAGGGGAGTTGGCTCGGTCGGTCGGTGGCCACCCTCCCTGAGTTTGGGGAATCTGTCCTCACCCACTCTCCAGTACTCTGTGAGGTTAGAAACTTCTTTACACCCCACGGCTCTCATCTTTACAGTCAGGAGAGGCCCAATGTACCATCCTTCTGTTCTAGGGCAGTGTCAAGACTTGATGGCCCCCCATTCTACCACGTGTGTAGAGGTGTTTTGCCTGCGTTGATGTCTGTGTACCAATTGTATGCAGTTCCTATGCAGACCAGAAGAGGGCATCAGATACAAAGGAACTGGAGTTACAGCCACTTGTGAGCTGCCATGTGGGTGCTAGGAATCAAACCTGGGTCGTCTGGAAGACCAGCGAGCACATGTAATCACTGAGATATCTCTCCAGCCACTATGAAGCCTCTCTATTAAAACATATTTTATTTATTAGACTTATTCACTATATGTTTTGTATGAGCGTTTCACCTGAGTGTTCGTGTGTCCACCATGCCTGTGCTTAGTGCTCATAGAGGTCAGAAGAAGGCATTCCGATCTCTTGGAATTGGAGCTATGGATGTTTGTGAACCACTATGTGGGTGCTGTGAATCGAACCCAGGTCCTCTACAAAAGCAACAAGTGCTCTTAAGCTCCGAACCATCTCTTCAATCCCATGATGTCTCTGTTGATTGCTCTCTGCTCTTAATGACCTCTAACTTCTTGGATACTCACTGAGATTTGCATTGCTGTCTGTCTGATTAGTTAGTAGCTACAGGCAAGTTTTAAAAACCTGTCTAATGACTCAATGGTCTCATGATGCTCCCAACTCATGGACTGTTGAGTGTAAACAGGGGTTGGGCGTTCAGGGGAGGCACTAGGAGCTTCTTATGCTAGGAGACATAACAGCGGTGGGAAGACATCGGGTGCAGGGCAGCCTGGGGCAGCTGGAAAGGCTGTTATGCTCAGGCTCTGTGGATGCACAGATCCTGGCTGATTCACACCCTTTCGAGTTAAAAGCAAAGCCTTGGCCTGCCCTACCTTGGAGCCAAGGAGAGGAAGGTATGAGAGTCTTATCAACGTACCCAGGGCTTCTCAGAAATCCAGCTTCGTGCCAGGGAACAGGAACAGTCTCTGGAGATGAACAGCTGGAGCTGACGATGGACCAGGAGGCAGTCGTGTGCTGGTGGAGATTTACCAGCCAGTAAAAACTTAGTACGACCTGGTGGGAAGGAGCGAGCCCTGGATGACATGTTCATTTGTTCTGTGGTGTGAACATTCTCACCACAAATGATTTCAAGCTGCCAGGGTGACTCTGGTGAACTGGAGTGGGGAAGGCCATCAGAGCTGGCCTTTAAAAACCAGCACTTCCAGGCATGGGGGGCACAGCACTTGGGAGGCAGAGGCGGTGGAGCTTTGTCAGTTCAAGGCCAGCCTGGTCTACATATCAAGACCCAGGACAGCCAGGGCTACATAGAGAAACCCTGTCTCAAAACAACCAACCTACCAACCCACCCACCAGTACTGGCCAGCTCCAACACACTGTCGAGGGGCAGGGTTGCTATGTACGGTGAAGAAGGGAGGCTTGAGGGCGGGTGTGGGATAGGATCCTAGTGGCTCACAGGAGCCAGGGACCCTAATTTTGTCTATTTTACAGAGTAGGAAGGTGAGGACCAGAAGGGCATCTTACTTGTGCCAAATGACCATCCATGGCAGTCAGGACACCAGCATGGGAGTGTGTTCCAGCGCTGAGCACACCTCACCCGCCTTCTTTCAGGACAGGATTGCTGGACCCAGCGTGGGAGCCGCCTCTGTGGCGTCAGCCTTGGAGCACTCCCAGAGGAGCCTGGGGCCCTGGCTGTAGAGCAGCCCCATCCATGATGGTGGCATACCTGGTTCCATTTAGATCCTGTTGTCACGGTTCAAATAACTGGCTCAGAAAAGTTAGTGGAGACTGACGGTAACCTGTGGGGTAGAGTAGGCAAAGAAATTTCCAGAACTAGAAATGAATTTTTCACAGCACAGAATCTATATCTGTCACAAAGCCCCAGTACTAACAGCACATTTTTGCTCCTAAGATTGTATTAGTAATCATTTATGATCATTAAACCTAATCATGTGATCTGGAGCCTTGAGTCAAACAGGTGACTCTATCTGGGGATTGAAGGGGGAGGAAAATCAAGGGGGAAGGTGAGAACAGGAACTGGACATGCTGGGCATGCTGGAAGGTGAGGTAGGGTGCTGAAGGTCTGTCTGGTCACAGAAAAATGCATGAGATCCCAGGCTTGCACCTGTGTCCTGATGCTGTGACTCAGTGTGTTTGCATGCACTCGTGCATGTGTGCGTGTGCGTGTGCGTGTGTGTGTGTGTGTGTGTGTGTGTGTGTGTGTGTACAAATTGCTCCACCATCATTGATAGCAATCTTGTGCAAGAGTGAGAGTCATTATCAGGTCCCTGGAGGTGTGGCTTGCAGTGCAGGTAGTTCAGCTCTCAGTTTTCTGGGCTGACAACAGCCTCCAGAGGTGAGAACTGGTATGCAGAGGGGGCTCTGAGCACATTTGGTGGGAGCTCTACTGTTCTCTGACCTGGCCACTTGCTGTTCACCATTCAGGAGAAATGCTTTGCAAACACACTGGGCATGTGTATAAGTGTGCACGAGCTAGCTCATACCTGTGCACATGCATGCCGGCACATATGCATCTGTGTGTGTTCCTGGATCTCCTGCTATTTCCTTACTCATCTAGGGAAGGCACTGGACAGAGGCCCGAGGATGGTGGGGAACTGGGAAGTTGACAGGGGGGTGTCTCCCCCTTAAGGCCCCAGGTGTGTCTAGAGGAATTCCACAGCATTCTCTTCCCCTCTGATCTCTAAGGCTGTCACAGTTAAAAATGGAGATAAATTCATCTCTGGCCTTGTCCCTTTGGAGCCTCTTGGCACACAGTGGGAGCTTAATAAATACTTTATGAGGAGGATTCTAAACTAGGGAAGCCGGCAGCTGTTTCCGGCTCTGACTCTCAGAGACCCATGGGGCAGATCAGACATGGAGCCACCAGGATCTCCAATCTTCCTTCCAGACCCTGAGGTGACTCCAGGCCCAGCTGTTCCGGAAGAAGCTGGATCCAGGTTACTTCACACATCCTGCTCAGGGGAAGTTGGCTCTTCCTTGACAGGTTCTCTTTGGCTCTTTCCCATCCATCATGTGAACACTATTTATTGAACAACCACATTGTGCTCAACATCATAGGAGAAAAGCATTCTGGGTAACAGCACAGGAGCAGCGGGGGGTCTACGTTCAGATCCTAGTGCCTTTAATCACAAGAGGCGTATTTCTTATCTGTGCCTGAGTGGGCTTCTTTTCTTTTTTTTTTCTTTCTTCTTTTATTTCGTTTTTAGAATGATGACGTCATTCCATAGGGTTGACGTGAGGTTTAGAAATAACAGAGGCTCCTGCACACAGCGCAGGTGCTCTGGCAACGGTAGGTGAGCTTCTTCTCCCTGTCAGGAGAAGTGGGTTCCTGCCTCTCCTGGCTATTCTTACTCAACGCCTCTGAGTGTTAATTCTCTTCTTTGTAAAATGGGAGCACAGCTGGGTTTTTGGGAAGGTGTCCCTGGAATCCTATGTGTCAAACAACCTGTCACAGACACTGGCCATTCATCAACGTTTGTTCTCCGTTCGCGGTCCCCCCAGCACGGTGACAGCTTCCCCTTTAGGATGCTCTGGGTCTCTCTTCTTCCCACCGCCCCAGCGCCAGCGTCCAGCCCCGATCCGGGGTTCAGGATCCTAGTCATACCTCCCGGGGGAAAGAGGGCAGCTGCTCGGCTCCCGGGTGGGGTGTGGAGGGGCTGGGGGGGGGGGTGGGGGGTCTTGGAACAAAAACTACAGTTCCCAGCCCTCGTTGCGCTGCCACCCGGCGGGGAGCGGAGGACGGCAGGCCCCTTCTAGGAGGCGGAGCCTGGGAGGGAGGCGGAGTTAGGAGGGTTGGAGAGTTAAGCCAAGCCAATGAAACCGCTGGCTAATAAGTGGGCTTGGCTTGCCATATAACTGTCAGGAGGAGGAGGGCGAAGCTATTGAGCCAGCGAGGAGTGAAGCTGAGTCTGCCTCATACACTCCTAGAGGACCGCCTCCAGAATAGAGTTCTTTTCGCCCCTTCCTCCTTCTCCCTGCTCCTCTCCTGGCCTTTCTACCCGCCCAATACAATGCCTACTCGAGTGGCAGCCCCAGAGAACTGAAGCAAACCAAAGAGAGAGGACTGGAGCCAAGACACTTCTGGTGGGGAAGCTTGGATGCCTGGCTTTCTTTGAGGTCATCTTTGGAACAAGGGTGGCTTTGGGGTGGAGGGTCGTGCTGCAGGGAACCCAGCCAGGCCCCAAGATGGACACTTCTGGGCACTTCCATGACTCGGGGGTGGGGGACCTGGATGAAGACCCCAAGTGTCCCTGTCCATCCTCTGGGGATGAGCAACAGCAGCAACAGCAACCGCCACCACCGCCAGCGCCACCAGCAGTCCCCCAACAGCCTTCAGGACCCTTGCTGCAGCCTCAGCCTCCGCAGCTTCAGCAGCTTCAGCAGCAGCAGCCGCAGCAGCAGCCACAGCAGCAGCAGCAGCAGCAGCAGCAGCAGCAGCAGCAGCAGCAGCAGGCTCCACTGCATCCCCTGCCTCAGCTTGCCCAACTCCAGAGCCAGCTTGTCCATCCCGGTCTGTTGCACTCCTCTCCCACGGCTTTCAGGGCTCCCACTTCGGCCAACTCCACCGCCATCCTCCACCCTTCCTCCAGGCAAGGCAGCCAGCTAAATCTCAATGACCACTTGCTTGGCCACTCTCCAAGTTCCACAGCCACAAGTGGGCCCGGTGGAGGCAGCCGGCACCGGCAGGCCAGCCCCCTGGTGCACCGGCGGGACAGCAATCCCTTCACGGAGATAGCTATGAGCTCCTGCAAATACAGCGGTGGGGTCATGAAGCCCCTCAGCCGCCTCAGCGCCTCTCGGAGAAACCTTATCGAGGCCGAGCCTGAGGGCCAACCCCTCCAGCTCTTCAGTCCCAGCAACCCCCCAGAGATTGTCATCTCCTCCAGGGAGGATAACCATGCCCACCAGACTCTGCTCCATCACCCCAACGCTACCCACAACCACCAGCATGCCGGCCCCACGGCCGGCAGCACCACCTTCCCCAAAGCCAACAAGCGGAAAAACCAAAACATTGGCTATAAGCTGGGACACAGGAGGGCCCTGTTTGAAAAGAGAAAGCGACTGAGTGACTATGCTCTGATTTTTGGGATGTTTGGAATTGTTGTTATGGTGATAGAGACCGAACTGTCTTGGGGTTTGTACTCAAAGGTAGGGGCTGTGGTTTCTCTTTATACCTTCAACAAAAGGAGTATGTAGAGGAGAGAGAGAGAGAGAGAGAGAGAGAGAGAGAGAGAGAGAGAGAGAGAGAGAGGCGCTT
>CABHPP010149723.1:25424-41506 GCA_902168425.1 Peromyscus attwateri
CGTCTCAGACTCCCTCTAACTGTTAGACTCTAACAGGATTAGGGCGATGAGGATTTAGGGCTTTTTTTTTTTTTTCTTACTGTGTTCTCTACTTTCTTCTGGAGCTGGTTTGGCCCACATAGCCCTGTTGCCTTAAGCTGTCAGTAATTCTCTCTCTGCTAGGTCCAGAGAGAGCTAAGGCTAGCCTGCTCTCCTCTCCTCTACCTGACGGAACATCAGGCCTTAGCCTTGTGGCTGCTTCCTCAGGAAGCCTGGCTGTGCTGGGCAGCAGGGCAGCTGTCTGTTTCCATGGATTTTGCACAGTCTCCAGCAGCTGCCCCATCCCCGGCCTAGAGACCCACCTGAGCTTCGCCTCAGCCCCTTGTCCCTCCTGTCCGTCCAACCAACTTGTCTTTCTGTTCCCTTCTGATGTCCCTGCCTGTCCTGTTGCCGCGATGACACAGCCCAGACACAGGAGCGCCTGTCTGCTCTCTCGGTGGCTTCTTCTCACTTCTTTGCACTCTTTCTTCCTCAGACCACCCAATGAGCTGCCACCTCGAGGAGGCTAGTTCTCTGAGCACCTAGAAGAGGTTTCTAATGAATACTCTTCAGAGAATGGTGGCATCTAGGCCAGGGCCACTTTGTCGCCTATCTCTTTGCTGGCCTCACAGATAGCAGAGAAGTCCCTCCAGCCTTTAGCTGCAATGACTGATAGTATTCTAGGTTTTATTTTGGGGCCTTGTAGAGTGGGTGTGGGGAGGTGGTAGCCAGAGCTTCACACTGTAGGTGAACGCTCTATTGAGCACATCCCCAACACCACAAGTATCCCAGTTCTGACCCTCTGCCCTCCTGGGAAGGGAGGTCCTAGCTGCAGAGGGGCAGAGAGGTAGTTGGGCTTGACCTGATGAACGGCCCTGCCTGTTCCTTTGGGGCCCAAGTGCTGCTTGAGGTTAGACAACCGGTTGCTGGAGCGTGCATTTCTAGATTTGGGGGCACCAGTAACTGTGATTTCAGGCGTGCTGGGGTGGTAGAAATAGGGTCGACCCTTGGGTAGGTCTCCTGCAGGAGGCCCTCCCAGGGTGTGCAAGCAGGAGACTTGATTTTCAAAAAGCCCTTTGGCTGCAGGCAGGACCCTGAGAGCCAGCAGCCAAGGGCCCCAGGTCTACATTTTATTGTCCCAGGGCATATTGACTGTGCCAGCCCAGGGAAGGACAAGCGGATCTGACAGTGTGAAACAGCCGCAACCCTGCCCCCATGGTGACCATTTATTTATATTCTTTGTGGACAGGGAGCAAATAAGTCAAACCTTTGTAACCTATACGGTTCCTGCTAACCTGTCATATACTTTCCTTTGCATGTCACCCCACTATTTATAACTATCCTGGGCACAGGCTCTAATGATTCCAGACTTCCCTTCCCCACAGACGGTATTCATGGGTGCTGGGCACTGGGACAATGGCTGGGCATTTGTCTCCTGAGTAAGCCAATTAGAAAGCTACTCCATGGCCTTTTATTCCCTTATTTAGCTTCCAGGAAGGAGGATGTATGAGCCCATCCTCAAAAGATCCTCTTTAAAGAAAAATTAGGTAGAGAAAAACAGAACAAAATTTGAGTAACCTGCATTGTGACTCTGAGACTCCAATGGAAATGTAAAATCAGAACAGAGAGCTTTGGTTTCGTGCCAGTTATTTATGGGTGGTGGTGGTGGTGGGGTGAGTGTGTGTGTGTGTGTGTGTGTGTGTGTGTGTGTGTGTGTGGTGGGTGTGTGTGTGTGTGTGTGTGTGTGTGTGTGTGTGTGTGTGTGTGTGTATATATATAGATATAGATATAATATCCCTTTTCTTTGCTCAGTGACAGGACACCAGAGCATTCGTCGGTAGTTGTTTTTCTTTCAAAACCCCAAAGGGAGAGAGAGAAAAAGAAGAAAGCCATCAATTCCTCTTTAAATCATGAGGGTGGGTAATTCTAAGACTGCACTGTTCTCAGGAGCTGTGGGGAGGAAAATTCTAGTGCCTTCTCTTGTGAGGAAAGTCCGGAGGAGGCTAATGGGTTCTCAAGGCCCCCTCCCCCTGTCACTCCACCCCCAGGTGCTCCGAAGTCATGGGAGAGGCTGGGGGCAGGGACCACACTGCTTCATCTGCCCCACACTGCTCTGAGTGACAGGCGAGGGAAGGCGGGGACCTTTTCTTAAGTACTGGATGACTTTACACCCAAGAGTCCTAGAAGTAGGCGGTGCTGGAGGCACCTATGCAGATGAAATCACTCACTAAGCTAACACTGCCGGTGGGCGTGGTACTGAGACAAGAGCCCTGCCCTTTTGACTCTGGAGTTGAAGCTCTTCTGTGCCTGCGGCGGGATACGTTGCTCATATTTCTTGTGTGTGTTTCCATTGTGGCGTTTCAGTGCAGAACCTTGTACATATTAATGTTAGGCAAGCACTCCACTGCTGAGCAGTTTCCCCAGCCCAGATTACTTATATTCTGTTTGGGTTTTGTCTTTTTAGATTCCTTATATTCTCTCTGCATGTTGTATTATGTGTACATGTGGAAGTCAGAGGTCAGTGTTGGATGCCTTTTATTTTGTGACAGGATCTCTCACTGAACTGGAGCTCACCGATTCAGCTAGTGTAGCTGGCCTGGGAGCTCAGAGGTGCCCGTGTCTGCTTTCACCTGTATCCCATCTACCCCTGCACCCTGGTTAATGTGGTTACTAGGGACTGAACTCAGATCCTTGCGCTTGCATGGAAGAGGTTTTACTGACTGACCCCCGCCCCTCAAGCCCCCGATATAGTCTTAGAAGATACAGCTCAAGGCCTACGAGCCAGAGACCAGAGATACAAAATGTTGTGGCAGGAGAAGCTTGGCCCAGAGACAGGCAGGAGAACTTGATTGGAATTCGAACTGCTGGTGCAGGAACCTAGGAAAAAGATTCTTCAGGGCAACTAGGACCCCAGGGGCAGCCTGGGTTCAGGATGAGGTTGTAGGCAGGCCTATGGTGGGCCCTTGAGATGTTTCCTCTATGGGGGGGGGTGTCGTATACTGCCAGGGTGACCCTGGATAAGTTGTGAGGGTGTTATTGTGGGGATTACAGGGAAAAATGAGAACTTGCCTTGTAGAGGCTTGTAGTAGGCGTCTACCATAGCACCATGGCTACTCAGCACTCCTGAGAGCCAGTGGGGCCCCCAAACTATCTGTCTTACCCTGTTCCCTCCTCCTGCCTGGATCTTCTCTTAGGCATCTCCTTCCTTTTCCAGTGCTGGTCGCCAAGGTGGTGGTGGGGAGCGGGGACTCAGCATCGTCTGCCTAGCAGGCACAGTCCATCTGCTGCCCTGCACGGTCCCCACAGTGGCTCAGAATCATTATGACCAACTGTATTTTCCAACTGGGGAAACTGAGCCACTAGACCCCCTTCTTAGAGGGTTCTAGAATGAAGCTCAGGGCTCCAGTACACTGCTGTCTCTCTCTCTCTCTCCCTGCCCTGCCCCCAATCCAGAAAATCTCGGAGGGTTTCTCCATTGTTTATTCTGGAATTTTCTTCTTTCTTGAGTCCACGTTCCCTACTCCCCATCTGCGCCATGGTTTACTGCTGTCAGCACAGACAGTGCTGAAGAGGCCTGCCTCTGCCTTTAAGGAGCCCCCAGGAGGTGCTGGCACTTGGTGCTTCTTGCTTGCTTTGTGATGGTCCTTAATTCGCTCAGACTTAAGAGTTACACTCCCTTTCTGCTACTGGGTTGTGTTCCCCCCAAGGACTGGCTGAGCCATTGTCCTCAAAGCCACCTTCTCCGGGGGTACCCCGTGGGCAGTCAGACAGCCAGACAACATTGATCCAGGTTGGACGGTTTATGGCACTGGTGCTTGGGAACACTATGAGGGCGAGAGTAACTTGGGCTGGAGATGCCGGGGGTTCCCTGTAGAAGGTGGGGTAGTCATTGAAAATCAGATGAGCCATAACGGAAAGAGGGACCCATGTTTGAGTGTGAGAACTGTAGGACCAGGAGATAGTGCAGGAGACAGAACTGCCTGTGCAGGGTATCTTGAAGATGCCCCTAGGATGTGCGAACAAAGGCAGATGGGAGGACAGAGAAGATGGTGCAAGCTGTTGGGGACTGTGCCGCATCCTGGGAAGTTCTGAGCAGGGATCAAAACCCTCCTGCCAGGGGTGTGGGCACAATGAGGGACTTACAGTGAATTGCCGTGAGCCCTGAAGATCCGATGCTCCTTTCCCCCGTCAAGTATGCCTTACCCGTCATGGTCTTGTATGGTAGTTCAGGGATTGGTTGGAATCTAAGTTCATATCTTAACTCTGTGGCCTACCAGTGGTGGAGAGTTTGCTGAACCCTGAGCCTGTGTCCTCAGATGGTGAGAGGGAGTCCCAAACATTCCCTACATCGTAGCACCCAATATCTCTCCCTGCAGTGTAACACCAGCATCCTTCCCTATACCACAGTACGCAGCATCCCTCTGTGAAGCATAGCACCCAGCACTCAAGGTTTCTGTCTGTATTAGAGTACCTAGCACAGTGCCCAGTACCCTTATCCTGTAGTATAGTACTTAGCACAGAGCTGCACATGCACTTTGAACCTCAGCAGCTGCCCCTTGGAGGACCAAGCCTGGTGGGACACAAGTCCACATGTCTCCTGTGCATGCTTTCCAGACGGCTGTGGAGAAGATGGGATTCTGCTTAGGGGAAAGATCTCTGGAAGAGTTGAACACATGGGGACCTTGTCCTCATTCTCAAACGAATGGCCAAGACACCAGTATTACTGCTGGATGGGTCTCAGTGTGCAAGTTAGAAGGAGGGGCCATTCTTGGGAAGGTGGGACTGTCATGGCTGCCTGGCCTGGCCTTCTGGAGTCTCCTTACCATGAGTCTCTATGCTCAGGGTTGACAGTCTGTGGCCTGGGCATAGCTAATTGGGTGTGGACATTCAAATTGGACAGGTGGAGAGAGCACAAAAATAGACCCATGGGGCCGGGCCAGAGGCTGAGAGGAAGGTCAGGGGACACATGATGATCAGGCAGAAAGAGACCGAGAGAGTAGGGCTCCAGAGAAGGAACCGGCCAGGAGGCTGTCCTGGGACAGATCCAGGCAACTGAAGAGGGCTGCTGCATCTTGCCCAGTGTCCTATCAAGAGAACACAGTTTCCCTTCAAGACCTGAGATAGGGGTTTGCAGAACGTCAAGGGCTCTTTTACCCAGCTTGGAACACTAAGGCCATGCTCCCAGCCAGGCACCAGGGGGCACCAACAGTAGTTGGGTAGAGAAGGATATGCCAGACAACCTGGGCTTGTGGGTGAGGAAGCCATTCTTCCCACCCCAAGGCCTGGGTCACAAGATACTGGAGTTGTCTTCTGAGCAGAGCCTTGGTGATACCAAATGAATAACATGCAAATGTTGTGTGAAATAATATGCAAATTGGTACCTGTTATTGTGGAGTCAGCTTATTGGGCATTTTTCGTCAAGGATCAGAATGTTGTTCAGTGTCAAGTAAGCATGAACGTTGTTGGCTTAGATGAACCTTGTTGCAAGGGCTGCGTGAACTGCTGTCTGTACCTTGGAGCTGCAGGTTTGCGTCTCCCAGCTAGCATGTTCAAGGCCAGTTGTTTGGTGTTTAGCTTGGAGAAGTTCAAACAACGAGCACCTTGCCCAGGGTCACCCAACAAGCCGGGAGGAGGCAGCAAGATCAGCTGATCTCCAGAACCCCTTTCCCGTGGGTGGCTTGGAACTGGAGATAGTCATGGGGAGTCAGAAAAATCCGACTGCCCTGGGTCCTAACTATGGCCTACTCTTTTTTTTTGTTTGTTTGTTTGTTTGTTTGTTTTTTGAGACAGGATTTCTCAGTGTAGTTTTGGTGCCTGTCCTGGGTCTCGCTCTGTAGCCCAGGCTGGCCTTGAACTCACAAAGATCTATCTGACTCTACCCCCTGAGTGCTGGGATTAAAGGCGTGCACCACCGCCGCCGCCGCCACCACCACCACCTACTCTTGCTGCTGAGTTCCCCTAGGAACTATAAGTCAAGCTCTCTGAGCCTCAGTTTCCCCATTTGTAAATGGGAATACCGGCATTCTCTAGCCCAGTGAAAATCACATTTTGGGAACAGTTGAGTAAGCGGTGCAGTGGCTGGCACCTCTCCCAGGTGGTGATCCCTGCTCACACCTCTGCTTGAGCTACCACCTGCCCACATTCCCATGAGGTTCTACCAGCAGGGATCTGTGCTGGGCCTTCTCCCCTTTGGTTTCTGATTTTAACAAGTTGAGATTTTTAACAAGTTGGAGCTTAGGCATTTCTTTCTCTTCTGCCTTCCATCAGGTGAGATGTTGACTTTCCACACAGCTCCTACCCATGCAGACATCTGGAGCTGCCGGCAAGGCTGCTGCTCCTTCTCATGCTGAGAGCGTGAGAGTGCTGCTGTGGTTCAGGCCACTGTGTTTGCAGGGGCTCAGAGCTGAAGGCCGTGGGGAAGAGGACCCTTAGAAGCCTTCTATGGGAGATAGCCGGGCCATTTCTACCTTGGGTAGCATCATACATGCCTGGAGTGGCCAAGCTCCACCCACCTGGGTGGGCATGCTCCTGCACAGGCCCTGCTTTGGTGAGGGAAACAGTGTAGGGACTGTCTTCTAGGACTCCAAGGCCCAGAGAGGTTCTGTGTGTTCCCCAAGAGCACTCAGGAGAGGGGCAGCAGGAATCCAGGGGTTCTGGTTTCTGCCATTTCCTTTTTAACTCCTTCTCCAAGCATCCTGGATTCCAGGAGTGGAAAGGACCCGTGCCCCTGAGGGCTAGAGTCAGCTCCAGGGGCTTCTCCTCACCCCAGCAAGCACGCTGGTTTCTGCCATCTCTTCCTAAAAGTGCTTAAGATTTCACTGCAGACTGGGAACAGTGCCGACGGCTGAGCTTGGTGGCTTTGCGCAGTGGAAGGTGGGACTCTAATTCTTCTGCTGAGGGTGAAGCTGGGGGACTGAAAGTGGGTTAGGCTGGGGTCTGCTGTTTACCTAACGTACTCAAGGTACTGGGTTCCATCCTCATGCCCAGGATGGCAAGGAGAAAGTGAGTGAGTGAGCGAGCAAGAGAGCGAGCGAGCGAGCGAGCGAGCTGGACAGGCATGGCCCCTAAGGGGCTCTTATTCTTGACAGTGGTGACCTTCGCCTTTGATATCTCTCCTGAAAGCCCATGGCCTTGTGATGTTAGGAGCTCTTTCATTGGCCCATGCTTCCAGCTCCTCCTTGGTTCATGCAGGGATCCTGAGATCCCTCAAGAGTGAAATGGATGTGATCCGGGAGCCAGTCTTAGATGTAAGCTGAGTCTGGAGGATTTCCTCATAGGCAGGTGGCATCACAGCCAAGGCTCTGTCCCAGCAGCATGGGAGAATATGCCACAGTCTTAAAAATGGAGACTTCCTTTCTCTTCCATGGAAATAACAGCAGAGTCAGTGGCCGGCTCAGAGGATAAGGGCACTTTCTGCAGAGTCTGATTATCTAAGTTCAATCCCCAGGACCAACATGGTGGAAGGAGAGAACTAGCTTCTGTAAGTCGTCCTCTGACCTCCACAAGCACTCCTCTAAACAAGTAAATAAATTTAATAAAAAAAAATCTAAGTGGGCCCCCATGTCTACTTCGGCGGTGAAAAGGGGGACAGAACGGGGAGAAGATGATGAGCATCTTACTCTGTGCCTTCATGTGCCCCATTAATGCCTCGCAACAACATATGAGGTGGACATCATTAGCCCCGTTTTAGAGATGCCACTCTGGAGCCTCAGAAGGGATATGCGTCTTGCCCAGGAGGTTACAGGTGGAGCTTCAGAGCTGGGACTTGAGCACTGGGCAGAGTGGCTGAAGCCTCCTTGTCCAGCAGGCGGGCTGTGGCCGGTTGGCTCTTGGGTGTTCTCCTTCGAGCCAAAAAACTGTTCGGTCTTTCAGAGCCCCAGCCTTGCTGCCTGTCCCCTTGTTTTACAACTCATTGGCCCACTCACCTGGCCTTGTGTCCCCGGGGTGTATGGAGGGGTGGGCAGAGCACTGTCAGTTTAATGGAGGTTTGTGGGAGCTCCAGGAGCCAGCAACAAGGAAGGCTGGGCTTGCACACTCCTTGAATTCCTGCCTGGCTCTGTGGCTCTGTGAGTCTTTGTCTCTAGGTTTGCAAGTGAGGGCAATGATGTTTCCTCCCAGGGAGGATGCGTGTTGTGATGGAGACAAGACGCGGTGAGGGCTTTGTGAGTGCGGAATATTACATTGATAATGTTCTCACTGAATCAACTCTCAATGCTGGCTTCATCCCTGAGACTGAGGACTAGAATGAGTCCCACTCCCTGCCTCCTCCAGGCAGAGTCATCTGGGCCCTGTGTGCCTATCCTTGTCCTGGTTTCGTGCACTCTCTGGGTCTTAGCTCCCTTCATTCTGTCACTTGCTAGCTTTAGGAAGTTGCTCCGATGTATTGATTCACAGTGTCCTTGGTGGCTAATGGTAACCTGGCTGCGCAGGCTTCTGTGGGAAATGTCAGGCTGCTGTTAGTAAGCTTGTGACATGGCTTTTGGCCTACACTGAGCCCTCAGTAAGGGTCAGGTGAGACCGTGGGTGGCTGGTGAGAACCTCTCTGGCTAGGCATGGGCAAGCTTGGCGTCTGGCCATTTATTTTGTCATCTGGAGAATGGAGCGGAGAGCTGGAGGAGTCTCTCTCTGGCCATCTTGGGCTGGTTGTGGTGGCCAGGTGGAACTGGGGAGTGAGCAGAAGAAAATGGTGGTGCTCTGGGGGCAGGGTACTGCCTGTCAGTGTTTGTGATGTCAGCTGGAGGGGTGGGCTGGAGGGTTATCTCCGTGTCCCACACGTGAAAACCCGTGAAGGCAACACAGCTAAGTGGATTTCCTCACTATCAGGAGACAGCTGAGAGACAGGCGCTTTGGCCAGGCGTCCCCCCCCTGCTGCCTCCTCCCTGCAGGCCAGCCCTTGGCATGAAGCCTGTTTGTCTCCTGAACCCTCTGAGCAGCAGGGATTTAATTACTATAATGTAAGGAGCTGTGGCTTGAGGCCTTCTGGCAGAGGGGAAGCAGATTTGTCTTCTCCCTGGGAGAGTAAAAACTGATGGAAGGGAGAGAAATGACCCTTTCCTGGGGCTCCAAGGCTGCTGGGTCGCTGGGGAGCTTTTCTGGGGATAAGGAAAGAGGAGTAGGCAGGAGGGGGTACGGTGTTCAACCTCAGGGCCTTTGGTGCTCAATTTTGCCTTCTGTGAATGATTCAGCTAAGTTGCCTCTGTTTTCCCCAGCAATCTTTGCTGCAGACGGCTGTCAAGCACCTACTAGGTGCTACGGATAGCCCTTGAGAAACTTCCTGTCCAGGCCGAAACGCAGGCACCGCTCTACAGATGGCGAGCGACCACCTGTGAGCGGCCAGCCAATTATTCTAGGCACACCACAGTGGGAAAAACCACAGCAGACACAAGCCTTGCCCCTGGGGACTCACACTTCCACAGCTGAACCCCACAGCTGATCGTATTGGATGTTTGAAGTGCTATCAAGGAAAATCAAGCTGGGATAGGAGGGCACAGGGCTCCAAGGGAAGCCCAGAGGGCTTAGGTAAGTGCTCAGAGCAGGCCTTGCTGAGAAGGTGACATTTGGTGAAGATCTGAGTGAGACTGGTGAGCAAGCCAGGCATCCTTGGGGCTGGGGGTAGGAGACTAGCAGCATGAAGGCCTGGGTCAGGTTTATGGCTGTCGTGGTCTGGATAGCCCTGTCCGATAAACAGAGAGCATGAACTATCTTGGTCCTTGTCTGCTTCCCAGCAGCCATATATTTTAAAAAGTAGGACATACGAAATTTATGTTAATGTTTTCATTTCATGTGATGAAGCAAGATATTATAATTTCAATGTGTAAGTGATGTAAAAATTTTCAATGAGCTGTTTTACACTCGATCTCCCGTACTATGTCTGGGGTGTATCTGACAGCCCATCTCAGCCAGACACTAAATCTTCATGGGAAACACTTAACCTGTTTTAGAGTCCATAAAACTTGTAGTTAAATAAACACTCACATCGGTGCAAGCATACTTTAGCGTTTTCTAATAAATTAATAGTGAATCAGTTTTAAAATTATAGTTCTCTGTTTTGGTTCTAGGGTTGAACCCCGGGCTTCACCTGTGCCAGGCACATGCCGTCCTACTGAGCTATACTCCCCCAAACCCTGGTACCTCAGTTTCCAGGTGAATAACTGACAATAGAACGCACATATAAATCCCTTGTACTAGCCGTGTCAGTGGGGCTTGGTAGAACTTGTGACATTCAACAGACACTCCCTGCCTGACTGAGCAATGGGGAGCGTGGGTGACGGGAAGGGGTCGAGACTAGCAAGGGGGCAGGACTTGGAGCGTGCTGTGAAGAATTTGCCCTTTACCCTGGTGAGGCAGCATCAGGTGAGGGCTCCGAGCAGAGAGTGACAAGTTGGCTTTGGCTTTAGAGTTAGGCCCAGACAGGGAAGCCCTGTAAGAGGTGTGGGGACTTCAGGTGAGGCTGGTGGGGATCTAGACATGGAGGTAGCCGTGAGATGAGGACAGTGGTTGGTCCTTGCAGGGTCTGGAAGGGTAGGTTTCTGGTGAATCTGGTGAAGTGGGGAGGTGGGTGGTAGGCAAGGGGTACAGTGTAGCTCTAGAAATTGGGTGTATAGAATGTGCCCTAGAAATTGGGAAATTTGTGAGAACCATACTTGGGTTATAGAAGGTTCTTGCCTGGCCTCTTCCCATGATGGATGGCTCCTCTTGCATTCCAGAGGACAGTTTATGGCAAAGTTGGCATTCTTTAAAACAAATCAAGGGATGGGCAAGATGGCTCGGTGTGGGTAAGGGTGCTTATGGCCAACCCTATCAACCTGAGCTCTATCCTGGAACCCACATGGCGAAAGGAAAGAATGGACTCCTGCAAGTTCCCCTCTGGCCTTCACGTATGTGCATGGCATGTGTACACCCCCAGTCCCACAGCATAATAAATGTTAGAAAACCACTCCAAACAAACCAAATAAGGGGCCGAGGCGATAGTTCAGTGGGTCAAGCTCTTACAGTTCTACATGTGTGAGGACTCAACTTTGAATCCTCAGAAAAACTTTGAACCCATATAAAAATGGATACAGCAGTGCATGTCTGTAATCCCAGGGCTCAAAGGCTGACTAGCCTGGTGTATGCAGCGGTCAGCAACAAAGAGATTTGGTCTCAAGGTGGAAGGTAAGGACCAATACTGAAGGACCACACCCGAGAACTACACTGGTGCAGGGCACATTCCCCCAAACCCCAGCCAAGACACAAAATGGCACACACAGAACCAAAATCAAATACATTATCTGTGCTTACAGCTTCACTGGTGTTCGGTTCTCAAATGTCCCAGCAAGTTAACAGGGGTTTTCTGGGTCAGTCCACATTTGAAGATCAAGTCTCCCGATTCTGGACTGACCCCAAGAACACTTTGATGGATAGGGTCAGAAGTGATGAGAGACTCCCTCGGTACAGTCAGAAGATGACCGAAATAAGATAGACACCAAAGATTCCTAATGTTCTAACACTTTCAACTCCATGGGCAGTGGGGGAAGGGATTAGTGAGCTTGAACAGGTAACTCAGAGACGAGGCCTCGGTGTAGAGAGTCACCAAACCACTGTGTCCGAAGCTTATGATGCTCCCAGGGCTCTCGGGGACTGCTAAGTGATGCCTCTATAACCTTTCCCTTTGTGAGTGAGGGAAAGAGGGCAGGAATGGCTTTAGAGTTATCTCCCAATCTCTTGGTGTCTAATGGTTGGCCTTGGCCCCAGAGGGTGAGGGTCTGAAGGTCTTGGGACCTGTGTGGACCAGTTCCTCTAATTGGGTGGTCAGGCATGCTGGGTATGGGTCTTTTGACCCATTCAGAGTTGGATTCTGCCACTAGTTGACCATAAGATTTTAGTAACTTAATCTTCAACTCTTAGTGGTGCAGGCGAGAGGGATGGCAATGGATTGCAGTAATCCTCTGGATCCTAAATGCTGATTCCTTTCTCCTTACATGAGACACTTCAGGAGCACTGTGCACAGGCTTTTCTGGCCTTTGGGTGGAGAGAGATGGTGTGTCTGGGCCTAGGATGTGGCTGAGGAACAAAGGTGTGGAGAAGGCAATGATAAAGGTGACTCGGGATCTAACTGACCTTTGAACCAAGGCTTTCCACCTGAGATGTTTGCTCCTCAGCAGACACGTAGCAGAGCCCAGAGACATGCTGGGTTATCCCAACCAGGGGAAGGAGCTGACAGACACCTAATGGGCAGGGGCCAGGGCCACTCACCGAAGCAAGCCATTACCTGGTTCCAAACAGCAGCTGTTGAGGAAGCCTGGCGAGATGGCTTGTCACAGGACAAATGGGACGATGACATGCCATCCTAACCGCAGTGTGACACTAGTCTGTCTTCTCTGGGATGCTGCACTAGGGCTCAGACTTGAATTTTGTCCTTTGTTTATTTTGAGGGCCCCTGTTGGCCCGGGAACTTGCTACATAAACCAGGCTGGCCTCCAACGCTCAGAGGTTCACCTGCCTCTGCCTCCTGAGTGCTGGGATTCAAGGCATGGGCTACCACACCAGGCTCTCAGACTTGAATCTAAGTTCTGAGGTCAAGTTCAGGCCCCTTCGGAGTCTGTTCTTTGTTTCTGATCTCTGTGTCTTTATATCCTTGGAGGTTTTTTTTTTTTTTTTTTTTTTTTTTTTTTTTTTTTTTTTTTTTTTTTCCCCTGTAGATGGGGCTGAGGTGTGAACCACATGGGAGCCTGTGAGGAGGAAAGACTTAGGGGGTCTTTCCAGGACCCACTCTTGCCTCGGAGAGGCCTCAGATGCCAACTTCATCTTGGTCTTTGTTATTTCTGAGAGCAGGTAGAGCTGTAGTCTCCATTTAAGAAAGATAGAATTTGCAGGGCTATTACTTCTGTGCTTGTGAGTGGGGGACTTAGCTGGCTGAGTGGCAGCTTTCCTGGCATGGGGAGAAACAGTTGGTGTACCAGTCTGGGTCAAGCCAGAAGCCTCTTGAGATTGTGTGGGTTACTGCTCTCCAGGTCAACCTTGGGAAGCTTGTGCTGGGCTGCGGACCAGCCCCTGGGAAAGACAGGTCCCGGATAAGTCTATGCAGACACACAGAAGCTCTGAGGACTTCCTGCCGGGAGGACTCTCACTGATGCTTGCTCCCTGCTAGGTGCTGACCCCAGTGACGTTGGGAACACAGAGATGATGGTGTATGGTTGAGGGTGTGCGGGCTGTGGTCTCTTGGAGGCCTGCAGACTGCTATGAGCTCCACATGGGCTCCTTCTCCTCATGGGTGTGCTGTCTGAATGTCTGGAGATCTCTCAGATGGACCGGGGGCTTGAGTTGGGCCTTCATGGCTTCATGAGGCAAAAGCGAAAGAGTGTTCTAAGCTTGAAGGGATGGTGGTGGGGTGGGGGTGGGGGGTAGGTTGCAAGGCCCCAAATCGGAGAGTGCCAGGTGTTCTTAGGGAGGAACAAAGGAGGCAGGTTTCTCTGGGAGGGATAAAGCATACACTGGAATGGGACAGGAGTTCCTGGTCTTTGTACACCAGGTTGAGGGCTTTGCACGCATGTTGAAAGGCATGGGGAGCAGGGGAGCAGTGTGATTAAGCTTTGGCACGGAGAGCAGTGGTAAGAAGAAGTTGGCAGTGAAGTGAGGGGTGAACCAGGCCAGGGGCAGTGGGAAAGGAAAAGGTAGGATCCGACAAGGGAGCTCACATAGGGCATCCTCTTCTGGCCCAGGGTTACCGACGGAGGCTGTGTATGAAGGTTGATGCAAGTACTGTGGCTTGAGTACCTCCCTGCTTTGCTCAAAATCCAGCCCTTCCTCGGAGGATAGGCATCAGTGAGCAGCCAGGCAGCCTGCCTGCCGTCCCAGAGAGTGGGGTGGCAGAGTGCCCACACCAGCCGGCACCAACTGGCACCAGCGCCCTGGCTGGGGGCTCTCCTTCTGGAACCCATCAGCACTGGCTTCCAGCCAGACCTGATGGAGTTGGATACACCCTCTTCCTGCATGTTTTCAAAGATATGGGCGGAGTAGCAACAGCATGCAGAGACAGCCCTTCCTCTGGGGTTCTTGTAGGAGCCTGGGTAGTGTCTGACTCTGCACAGGGGCAAGCAGGCAACTGTCAGGACTCCCTGAGCCTCAGTTTCTGTGAGTTTTAAGTGAGTGCACTGATTAACCCATGCCGTGGTTGTAAGAGAGGATTCAAGAACACAGGTGGTGGTTCTTGGCCCAGCAGCAGCAGTCACTGTTTTGAATTGTCAAGACGTGGTGACGGACTGAATGGGTTGGGTGGGAGAGGTGGGCTATGGTTGTCATTGAAGGAGGGGAAGAGGGGACCCAGTGGAGATGGCAGCTCTCTTAGGCTGCGGCTCTGCAGGGCTGGAGGAGTGCGGAGGCCATCCAGTGGAAGCCTGAGGTCTTCGCACTTCGTAGTTCATAGATGATTTTATTGTCTATCTCAGGACCAACTTTTCAAAACACCCGCTGTCCCCACCAGCCACCTCAGTGCAGTGACCAGAGAGGTCAGTGGGGTCAGCAAAGCAGCTTAGCCTCTGGTCTTGCCCGAGTTTTTGGAGACTTTCTGGACCCCCAGTGCCTCCCTCCATCACGATCTTCCTCAGAGGCTAGCTGGATCTCTTTCCAGGGCTCCAGTTGGGGCCTGGCCCAGTTCAGGCTCCAAGAAGAAGGAGTCCTGGGCTGTCACTCTTGCACTGATGTTCACTGCCCTCTGCCTCTGTGTGTGTGACCTGGACAGTCATGAAAGCTCTCTGAGGGGCAGTGTCCCGCATAGAACAGGACGGTGACGCTGCTGCCTGGGGTCCTCAGGAGGATCCCAGGAGATGAGGGATGAGCTGGCACCAGCACACAGAGGCTACTTGTGGGTGTGTGGTAAGTGAACGAGGATGGGTTAGGCACGGAATAGCCGTGGTGGCTGAGTAGGAGACAGGCCTAAGGGGAGGCTACCGCAGGGAATCTGTGATGAGGGGCCAGGCAGACCTGCCTCAGCTACGGGAGAGCAGAAAGATTGTCCTGGAGTCGACACTGGCTGCCTGAACGTGCAGGTGGAGGCTCTGGGTGCTGGCCTGGGGGAATGCTCCAACGCCTTCACCACAGCGAGCGATAGGTGTGGTTTGTCAACAGCCCCAGTGACTTGCACACCACTCAGCTTCTGTTCTTCCTTCTGCAGTGCCTGAATTCCTTGATTACCCCCAACAGTGGCAGGGGAAGCTCTCTCTGCTGCTGTGGCCCTTTCCTACATGCTTTCTAGCTGTTTCTTCTCCTGGAATTTGATTCAACCCCATGGAAACACTTAAGGGCTACAGTGGACTGAGGAGTGGGGTGGATTTGTCTATTCTAGGTATAAACCATAAGGGGCCATGTTGTCTGCAGAGATATGAAACATGAATAAAACCAACTGTACATTAGTCTGCTTTTTAGTGTGTACTTGTAAACAAGGTCAGTGATAACCCACTCTTCTCTGGTGGTGGGGTGCAGATGCTCCCCCATACTAGAATGTGGCTGGCTAATGGCCCTCCAGTCCAGGGTTGACATGGCTGCGAACATCAAGACTACTCTTGAGTCCTGGTCCAGGAGGTTCTGGGTGATTTGAAAGATGAACCCATCCAGGAGTACTTAGATTTGGGAGCCAAGGGACAGAGGAAGGGAAGGAGATCTCCTGTGAGACACAGGCAGAGGAGTGGATGAGCAGATGAAGGTTGGGCAGTGGCAGATGGAGCATTGTCCAGGTCCCTGGTGTAGGCAGAGAAGAGCTTGTCTTATCTATCTCTTGGGGACTGGCTAAAAGTCAGTGCTGTTAGGTTCCAGAAGACCTCCTAGCCAGGGTTCTCTGGGGCTAGTAGGCAGCTTTCTGTCTTCCAATGGATGAGCAAAAGACCTAAGTCTTCCCTCAGGTCTTAGAGGTCATAAATGGAGCACTGGGGAAGGGCAGGGTTTAAGTTTCCCTGCCCTGAATAACAAGGGTGTCCATGAAGATCACCATGAGCTCTTTAGGTCGTCCTAAAGTTGTTCAAACAGGTTCCCTTGCAGGACACGGTGTGTGTGTGTGTGTGTGTGTGTGTGTGTGTGTGTGTGTGTGTGTG
>CABHPP010149725.1:0-52500 GCA_902168425.1 Peromyscus attwateri
TCCCTAGAGCAGAGGAAAACTGTGACTGTTTCAGTCATCCATTGCTATGACAAACTACCATAAAACAACAATTGTATCTCATATTTTAACAGGGCAGGAATTGAGGCAGGACCAACCTGAGTGATTCTCCCCACACAGCTCTGGTTAGGATACCCTGCTAATTTTCAGGTATTGGGTTTGTGGTCTGGAGACCCAAAGCTTCAGTCTGGTGCTTGGCATCTTGTGGGTGAAGCCTGGAAGCCTGGGCGTGGCTGAGCTACCTCCCATTCTACGGAATCTCAAAGCCTCTCAGTGGAGCTTGTCCAGCAGGATGGTGTTGGAACAGTCAGCCTCCCCACACCATAGGCAGCTCAACGTTCCAACAGAAGCTTGGAGCAGCTGGTTTCTTAGGCGTGGGTGCTGAGCTGACATAGCTTTATTTCTCCCAGACTCTATCCATTCTCAGACATGGTCACTCAGACTCAAGGCCAAGAGTCCTAAGCCCTAGTTTTCACTGAGAGGAGAGTCAAATAATTTTCAGTCATCTTTAGTGCATCCCGAGATGAAAGTTTCACCACAAGTTATAAACAGTGTCTCCAAAGAAAAAGAAATAAAAAGCAGAGAGCATATGGAGAGATAAAGGAGCATATGATGGGTAGGCTAGCAGAAGTACAGAAGAAGAAAAAGATAAAACCATGATGGACTCCAAGGATTAGAATGTGCAGAAAACAATGGAAGGCAATGCTTCTCATGTGTACAACTCAGTTGGGGGATTTGTTAAAACATAGCCTCAACTAAGTTTAAAGCAGGCCCAGGATTTTGTATTTCTAACAAGCTCCCAGATGATGCTTAGATGGTAATAGTGCTTTGGAGTAGCAAGGCCATAAACAATGTAGAAAACAACAATCCAAAACCAAATTAAATACTTGGGAGGCTGAGGCAAGAAGGTTGTCAAGAGCTTCAGGCAAGCTGGGCTAGAGTGAGACCCTGTCTCAACAAACAAGATCAAAAAATACATAGTGATGAAGAATTTCTAAAATCTAAGGATAAAATGATAGCATTAGAAGATAAGAAAGCCACATTGGACATATAAGTAACAAAGCCAAAACAAAGGCTATAACAAATATGTGGACTAGAAAGTCACAAAGCATCTGTGCTCCAATAAAGTAGAGAGATCTAGCTAGCCTCCCACCCAACCACTGAATGGGAGGGAACAGGAAAGAAAAGGTAGCTATGCTTATCTTAATGGCCAGATCTGGAATCAACAGCTGGAATCAACAGATACTATTTAAAGCTGACAAGTCTGTCATAGAAATATAATCCCATACAAAGAAAAGCATAAGAAAACTAGACAGAGAATATTGCACAAAAAGAAAATGCAAGCTAATAATATGCTTCCACTGTTAAGGAAGAGTAGAACTTATCAACAGGTAGGCTCCCAGGTTTGCTGAGATACTGACAGCCTCTTAGCCTTTAATACAGCTTTAAGATCTTAGGAGAAGCTCCACCCCTACCCCTGGCCAGATGTTTCATCCATTAACCCAGCGCATCCTACAAATCACACCATCTGTTCTGAATTGTGAAACTAAGGGTATTACAATAAAGAGTAATTATCAAGAGAACCATTAGACTAAAACTGCATCTTTTCTAAATACTAGAAAAACTAAGCAGAGCAGGAGAGGAAAACAGAACATGGAGTGGATGACTTAGACTGTTGATGTAAAAAAAAAAAAAACATAAATAAGATGACAAAAATAATACCAAAAAATATCAGTCATGCACATCCATGTAAATGAACTTTGCCCAAAAAAGAAAAGATCACAAACTTGATTGCAGGCAGGGATATCTGGGAGGTACTAGTAAAGAGTGATTCAAGAAGGCTGAAAAGCCACAGAATGGAGAGAAGTGTAGTGAACGCAGATGAGATAAAGGGCATAGGAAGTGAACTGACAGCATCGAGGTAAAGTTCAGACATGGGGAGGAATCCTTTCCAATGTCAATGGGCTCAATCCACAAAGAAGATGAACATTTACATACTATCTGGGACCAGAGTTCACAAATATCCACTAATACATTCATAAATATGCAACTAGTGGGCTATTTTAACTCAGCTTAGTTCATGGCATATTAAGAAATAGAAAAACAAAGGCCTAACTAACATGATTAATAAGATGGTTAATAAGGTATATATGAACATATACCAAACTCTACACCTTGAAAGTGTGCCTGAGAGTCAAGTACCACAAAGTATACAAAAACACAGGAAAACATTAAGCCACAAAGAAAATCTCCAAATCACAGGGAAAATGGCTTCTGATAACTATGCAATAAACAAAGTAGTTTGGCTTTTGGGGTTTTTTTTTTGTTTTTGTTTTTTGAGAAACAACAAGACATCTTTGTAAGATAGTTTTGAAGTTTTAGCCAACACTTGGCAGAAACAAAAAGAAATACAAACATAAATTGGAGAATTTTTTAAAATTGTTTTTATTTACTTTACATACCAACTACAAATCCCCTTCTCATCCCTCCTCCTCATCCCCCATCCCTGCTGCCTTAGCCCTTTCTACCCCTCATCCCCTCCTCCAAAAGGGTTAAGTTCTCCCATGGGGGTTCAGCTAAGCCTGGTATATTCAGGTGAGGCAGGACCAAGCCCCTCCCCACTTTATCAGGGATGAGCAAGGTATTCAACCATAGGTAATGGGATCCAGAAAGCCAGCTCATATACCAGTAGATCCTGATCACACTGCCAGGGGCACCTCAAACAGACCCAGCTACACAACTGTCTCCCATATGCAGAGGGTCTAGTCCAGTCTCATTCAGGTTCCACAGCTGGTGGTCTAAAGTTCATGAGTTCCTTCGAGCTCGGTCCAGTTGTCTCTGTAGATTTCCCTATCATGATCTTGACCCCCCCCCCTTGCTCAAATAATCCCTCTTCCCTCTCTTCAACTGGACTCCCAGAGCTCAGCCTCATGCTTGGTTGTGGATCTCTGCATTCCATCAGTTACTGAATGAAGGCTCATGTTTGTCTTTCTGAGTCTGGGTTACCTCACTCAGGATGATATTTTCTAGTTCCATCCATTTGCCTGCAAATTTCATGCTGTCATTGTTTTTCTCTGCTGAGTAGTACTCCATTGTGTATATGTACCACATTTTCTTTATCCATTCTTCGGTTAGGGGCATCTAGGTTGCTCTAGGTTCTGGCTATTATGAATAATGCTGCTATGAACATAGTTGAGCAAGTGTCCTTGTGGTATGATTGAGCATCCTTTGGGTATATGCCCAAGAGTGATATCATTGGGTCTTGAGGTAGATTGATTCTCAGTTTTCTGAGAAACTGCCATACTGATTTCCAAAGTGGCTGTACAAGTTTGCACTCCCACCAACAGTGGAGGAGTGTTCCCCTTGTTCCAAATCCTCTCCAACATAAGTTGTCATCAGTGGTTTTGATCTTAACCATTCTGACAGGTGTAAGATGGTATCTCAGAGTCATTTTGATTTGTATTTCCCTGATGACTAAGGATGTTGGGCAATTCCTTAAATGTATTTCAGCCATTTGGGATTCTTCTGTTGAGAATTCTCTATTAAGCTCTGTAGCCCATTTTTTAATTGGATTGTTTGGTATTTTGATGTCTAGTTTCTTGAGTTCTTTATATATTTTGGAGATCAGCCCTCTGTCAGATGTGGGGTTGGTAAAGGTCTTTTTCCATTCTGTATGCTGTCATTTTTGTCTTATTTACTGTGTCCTTTGCCTTACAGAAGCTTCTCAGTTTCAGGAGGTCCCATTTATTAATTGTTGCTCTCAGTGTCTGTGCTACTAGTGTTATATTTAGGAAGTGTTCTCCTGCACCAATGAGTTCAAGGCTACTTGCTACTTTCTCTTCTATCAGGTTCAGTGTAGCTGGATTTATGTTGAGGTCTTTGACGCACTTGGACTTGAGTTTTGTGCATGGCAATAGGTATGGATCTATTTGCAATCTTCTACATGTTGACATCCAATTATGCCAGCACCATTTGTTGAAGATACTTTCCTTTTTCCATTGTACAGTTTTGGCTTCTTTGTCAAAAGTCAGGTGTTCATAGGTGTGTGAATTAATGTCAGGGTCTTCAATTTGATTCCATTGGTCCACATGTCAGTTTTTATGCCAATACCAAGCCGTTTTTATTACTATGGCTCTATAGTAGAGCTTGAGGTCAGGGATGGCGATGCCTCCAGAAGTTGCTTTATTATACAGGATTTTTTTAGCTACTCTAGGTTTTTTATTTGGAAATCAGTGCGGTGGTTTCTCAGAAAATTGGGAATCAATCTACCTAAAGACCCAGCTATACCACTCTTGGGCTTGCCACAAAGTCGTCCTCTGACCTCCATATGTGCTCTGTGGCCTACATGTGCCCCGCCCCATACACACACAATAACATTAAATAAAAATTTTAGGGCTGGAGAGATGGCTCAGAGGTTAAGAGCACTGACTGCTCTTCCAGAGGTCCTGAGTTCAATTCCCAGCACCCACATGGTGGCTCACAATCATCTGTAATGAGATCTGGTGCCCTCTTCTGTGTACATAATAAATAAATAAAATCTTAAAAAAAAATTTTAAATTAGAATCTGTCTCAAATTGTTAGGAAAAAATAATAAAATAATCCAGATAAAAAGCAATTCATATGGGAGACTTGCCCTTTCCTAAACAGAAATGGAGGAGTGGACTGGGGTGGGAGTTGAAGTGGGGGGGGACTGGGAGGAGAGGAGGGAGGAGAAACTGTGTCCAGGACACTAGATAGATAGATGATAGATAGATAGATAGATAGATAGATAGATAGATAGATAGATAGATAAATTTATTATAAAAAGAAATTGATGATAAAAGAAATTGATAAGCTTGGAAACAATAAGCAGAAAGTAATGCTAGTAAATATAAAAGTTTATTTTTAAAAGAAAACGGTTTTAAAATTGGGTGATTACTATCTGACTTGATCAAAATAAAGAAATAAGAAATCGTAAAATGGAAACAAGCAGCCAAAAAGAGAGAGCAAAAGAATCTTCAAAATATTGATCTCTGCAAATCAATTAGAAATCCAACCTGGGGGCTGGAGAGATGGCTCAGTGGCTAAGAACACTGACTTCTCTTCCAGAGGACCTGGGTTCAATTCCCAGCCCCGACATGGCAGCTCACAACTGTCTGTAACTCCAGGACCCAGCACCCTCACACAGACATACATATAGGCAGAACACCAATAAAATAAATAAATTTAAAAAAAAAAAAAAAAAAAGAAATCCAACCTGGATTACCTAGCTGACTTTTAAAAAAATATAACTTACCAAAACATGCATAGTAAGAGAAAGGAAGTTGAACTAAGTGGTCTCTACTGAAAATGATGCTGACGTGCTGCTATTGACCCCAACTCTCAACCTGCCATTCACAGGAGAGCAACGGTACATGAGCTTGCAAGGGGATTCAGCCAAACTGCAAGAAAAAATCCTACTCACCTACCAGCTCAGGCTGTTGCAAAACATAGGAAAAGGCCCAGGGAGTGTTTATAATTTCAATTTAGCAATGAAACCATTGACTTCCCACACATAAAACAAGCAGCACGTTCATTTATGAACATCAAAGAAAAATCATCAGTACAAACAATAAATAGGACATTAAAAACCACTATACCAAGTGACTTATCTACAAAATGTAGATATAGCTCAACATTACGAAGTCCATAAATACACTTCATTACATTAATAAAGGTAATTGTATTATAATGAAATTCGGTACCTTAGGTGTTCTATGAAGAAAGTCATACAATCACATCAATAGAGTTTCAAAACCATTTTATTAAAAAATGATAAAATTAAAATATAAAGATAATTTTTCAACCTAATAAAAATATCTATTTTATCTTAAAAACAAGCATCAGTCAAGAAAACCGCTGAAGCATGCAATCTTAGCTGTGTATGAGATCACATCCAGAGCTTTTAACTGTATTCCTGGGTCCTGCCACCAGGTATTCTAATTGATCAGCACAGTATGATTCCTGGATAACAGGATTTCTTAGAGCTCTAAATCTTTCTACTGGGCAGCCAAAGTTGAGAACCACTGCACTGAAGTAATTCCCTTTATATTCAGCAACAAAGTCAGCAATGTCTTTAATGGGCCATTATTTACTATGATGCCAGAGGCACAATTGTGCGATTAATGTTGTATTGGTGGCCAATGCAACATCATAGGAAAGAGCTATAAAGGGAGAAGTTACATATATCACTGCTTCTGATCCTTTGGGTTTAGATTTAAAAACAACTGCAAGTAACAATTGAATTCTTTAAGAGAGTGGAGTAGGCTGGGCGGTGGTGGCACACGCCTTTAATCCCAGCACTCGGGAAGCATAACCAGGCTGATCTCTGTGAGTTCAAGGCCAGCCTGGTCTACAGAGCAAGATCCAGGACAGGCACCAAAACTACACAGAGAAACTCTGTCTTGAAAAAAAAAACAAAAAAAAATAAAAAATAAAAAATAAAAAAGGGGGGGTGGAGTGGAGTAAAACTTAATAGACAGTCGTCAATGGCTTTCATAAGACACAGCCACCAAGTATAAGAAATAACAAAAGGTAGTAATTTCTTCATAATAGCAATAAAAACATCAAAGTCTAACAGTAAAAATGAAATGGAAACATGTAAGATCTATATGCAGGAAACCTACAAATGCAGTGAAAGATAAGAAAAAAAAGACGTAAATGTGTTCTTGGATTAGAATTCTTGGCATCATGGAGATATTCTCTTTAATTTGATTTACAATTTTAAAGACATTTCAATAAATAAGACTACTTTTTAAAAATGAGGCTAGTTGATTCTAAAATTCATACAAAATATAAGCAAAAATAGCCAAGAAAATTCTCAACAAAATACCATTGGAGGGTGTGCTACCCTTAAGAAATATTAAAATACACAATAACTCAATAACTAAAAGTGTGTAGCATGGTAATGCCAAAACAATGGAACATAATGGTCTCAAGTAATATATCTAAGTACACATAGAAACTTAATATATAGTAAGTTTGACTCCTCTCTGGCTAAAGACACACTAGTCAATAACTGCTATTTGTCGAATTGGGTAGCTCTCTAAAGAAAAATTCAATTTTATACTATATTTCCAGATAAATTCCAAATGTGTCAATGATTTAAGCATAATAATAAAAATTAAAAGATAGTAGAAAAATACAGGAGAATGTATTACCTTGAAGTGAGAGTGACTTTGTAAGATTCAAAATCTAGAAGCCTTAAATATGATAAGAAAAAAAAATGGCTCCATAAAAATAAAAAGAAACTTCTGCACAGAAAAAAAAGCATAAAGTCAAAATATTAAGGACAAATTAGAAAAAACGTTATAAAATATTTGCAATACATATGCCTTGATATCAATAAGAAGTAACTCCTAGAAATCAATGGAAAAAGACCATGAAGATAGATATGGGCAAAATAGAAGAGTTCAAAATGTAAACTCTCAGAAAAATAACTCAGATGTCTCAATCACATGAGAAAAGTGTTACTCATAATAGAAACATACCCATGGAAACTACACAGAGATACCATGCTTAATTATCAAGTTAGCAAAATCTGAAAGGTTTATACTGTAATCTACTGTGACAGGCTGAGCACTCTCATATATAGATCAGTGAAAATATACATTGGAGTGATGCTGATGGAAGGCATCTTAGCAATGACTATCAGCTTACACCTGCACACTCTTGGACCCAGAAGTTCTACTTCTAGAGACTTCCATTGCTCTGCAGAAATATTTGTTCATAGTTACAAATTTTACCTAGTTGTACCATGAAGCATCTTTTTTTAGTAACAAAATATCATACACTATGTAAGGAGTTATGGGGCTGGAGAGACGGCTCAGTGAGTAAAGTGATTGCTGCAACAAGCATGGGGAGTTGAGTTCGAATCCCCAGTACCCATGTGAAAAAGCCACAAATCTGTTATTTCACAATGGGAGTACAGAGATGGGAATCTCCTTAGGTTCACTGAGAACCCAGTCTCAAAAATAAGTTGGAAGATTGATTAAGGAAAACATCCTGTTGTCAACATCAAGCAAGCATGCCTACACACCCACATGGACGTGTGTATACACACACACACACACACACACACACACACACACACACACACAACATTTTTTAAAGAGAATACTATGCAGTTCTCAGGAAGAATGGGAAAGTGTTCTGCAAAATAAGGAGCTAATCAGGAAAGATTCCTACATGTATATTTCCAGTGGAAAGGAAATCTCAAGTAGATGTAGTATATTATAGTTTTCCTTTTTGTTTTTAAAGGAGAACTGAGACTGTATATTATCTTTTCCTTACAAAATTTGTGAAAGAAACTAAGAACAGCTCCATGTCTGGTGTGAGATAAGGAACTAGGTGAATGGGAAAGAATAGTAAAATAGAGGGTATGTCCACCATATAGACATATTACCCATTCACACTAACATTTTTAAGAATGAACTGGAGAGTGAAATAGAGAGGAGGGAAATCACTTAAAAATGACAAACTATTTGAAACTTATTTAAAATGAACCTTTCTCACAAACCACAGGGAGCCATCCCCACCTAAAGTGTTGTGATCCCAGTGTTTACTGGAACCTAAGATATATTCACTTGTGAATATATTTCTACATAAAACGAAAAAGATTTCCTGTCCATTTTTACCCCATGAGTAAACATATAATAAAAACCTATATAGATATATTTTTATAATTTTAGCAATATACTAAGCTCTGTTATTGTTATAGAAAATACAGCTGAATTATAGTATAATGAAGAATTTATCACTTCAAATCACAACATAAAGGAAAATACATTTTATTAAAGGAAAATATAAAAGTAAATTTGTGAAGATTCTAACAACGTATGTGGGTTAATGTCAAAAGCTTAAATATCAATATTTCTGCAAAATGTTGCTTTTGTATCTTATTTTGCTTTACTGTCTTGGAATGAGAGGTGTTTTGGGTTATTTTCTGGGGTGGTTTGGAACCAACTATGCAAAGAAAGGATTAGACACAAAGGTCTTAATATTCACATTACTGTGAAATAATTGGAAAGGAGAAAGACACGCCTGTGCAGACAGGGCTGGGGTAGAGGAGGATGGCTCACTGTCACAAAGAATATCTCACTTCAGGGGCACAAGCACTGTCAGGACTGAATGCTCAGCAGTGAGCCACAGCTGGCCTTGGAGCAGACACAGGATGAGGAAGACCCATTGCACCAGAAACTGTTAGTAGGGTCAGGGAGTGCCTTCAGGGAGGGGAATAATATTTAAGGCAGTTTCAAAGACCAAGAGCGAGGAACTGGCAGAATCATGTTTCTTAAATCAGAGTCCAGTCCTCAAAGGATATCTTCATTGGCACTAATAATATATAATTACTTATGATACAAATTTCCTATATAATGAAGCTTAGCATAAGAATAAATATGTATTTTACCGAAGACAGGACATCTCAACAGTCAAAAGCAATCACTGTGAGATGTTAATTGCGTTGCCTCACACCACGCTGACAGGGAAAGGCAGAAGGTAGTACATTGCTGTCAAATTATGCCAGGAACTGCCTGATTTCTGTCATAAGAGACAGATTATTTTTTAAATGTGCAATTCAATTATTCAGAGTTCAACATACCTACTATAGTACTCAATAAATGTTGGGTGACAATCATAATTTCCTGTTTCAGGTTTGAAATTTAAGGCTATTTAAAAGTAAACCATTTAAAGATCTGGATTGTGTATGTGTGTGTGTGTGTGTGTGTGTGTGTGTGTGTGTGTGTGTGTGTCTCATTTTGATTTGCTTCTTTATGTGATATTTAGTTAACCACAGTCTCTAGATTTTAAGCTGTGGTTATTTTATATGTTTTATTTCAAACTCCGCTAGTACCTTCAGAATGTTAAACTTATTTGTTTTAACATATAGGTAGGTAGGTAGATAGATAGATAGATAGATAGATAGATAGATAGATAGATAGATAGATAGACAGACAGATAGATTCAAAGACCAAGAAGGAAGAGCTGCCCAAGAAGCCAGACATAAACCACTGAACATTTAAACGGCATTTAAAATGTAAACCAAGGTTGCTTTGGCCCCCTGCAATTATTTCAAGTCACTTTTGCCCTACAATAAGCCGGTGGAGACTGATTAATTCGCAGGTATTCTAGGAGTCCTCAGTACTAGCATAACTGAAGCTGTATGAATTACATACAAGTCCAGCTGTTGCCCTCCTGCAGCATAATGCTTCACTATGCGAGCTTCCTCCGTATGTGAAGCATGCCTGGCCATTTCGTACTATATGTATCTTCGAGATTTATCCCTTGTCAGTCTGCAATTAGGTTGTAATAAAATCGGTGCTGTATTTGCAGTGTCTCAATGATGCCACATACTTTAGCTGAACAAGAGGTGTAAATTATTCTCAGCCCGGAGGAAAACAGTCTGGCAGAGAGAAGGGAAGGACAGGCTTATCTTTGAAATTCCTCACTTGCTATCTCTGACCTCTCCCATGTCAACATTTTGAAGGCACTTTCTCTGATTCTGGGGAGATAAGGAGCACCACAAAGACAGGGTTGATGATTTGAGGCAGCTCAGAGTAATACATAGAAACATTTGAACTCTGGACAAAACTACGGTACTGGAGTCCTCATCATTTTCTTGGTTATGCACTAAATATATAATAAAAGCATAGTAAATAGCTATACCATGGAGTCCCAGTGTTCGGGCTCTATAAACTTGACTTTGAATTCTTGTGATAGTAAGAGCTGTCTGATCAATAAATGCAGCTGAGATTTGGAGTTAGAAAATTGCCCCCAGTGTCTCTTCCATCCAAGGTGACAAAACCTCAAACATTTTCCATTCCAAGGTCTGGGATGTTCGCATTCCAAGTCATATAAACATGGAGAAGCATGAGATTGACTCTAACTTAGGGGAGATGCTTTCATTTCTCTGTAATATCATTTCTGTTTCACCGTTCATCAGCAGAAACTAGTTTCCCTCAGACCCACTCCTAGATGTGGTGCTAGGAGAAACCCAGGAACATGAAACTCCAGCATGTTTTCATTGGTGTGCTCTCTGCCGCTTCCAAAAGGAATCTCAGAGCCTCGTTTGTCTGGTATTGATAGAAGCCAAGTGATGGGGGAGGTTACAAGAAGTAACTTGTGTGGGCTACAGTCCATTTTCAATATGGTTTCCAGCATTCCTTCATTCCTGTATTTTCTTTGTGGTTTCCTGGACACTAATCTTCTGCCCCTAGACTCCAGTCAGCTTGCCTCACCATGAACTTAGGCTCAGTAAGAAAAGAGTGTTGGCCAACCAGTTGGAAAAATAGATACCAATTTCTTCAGCTGTGAAGAGTGCTTCTTCTTTACTTCCCTGAAGGCCCAGAAGGTGTAGAAACTCCCTGACAAAAATCAATCTGTGAGGATGCTCTGGGCCTGAGGGCCACTCATAATATTTATAAACCCCCATAGGACCAGGAAAGAGGGTACAGGTGGGAATTTAGAAGTGGGGGTTCACCAGAGAATGATGTTTGTTTTACTACTCAGGGCTACCTAGATCACACAAGCAAGAAAAATCAAAGCCAACTAGAAAATGTGTTCTTAAAAGGGGAGGTGCATTTGCTCATTAACTAAATGCTTATGTGTGATGGGAGATCAAGGGTTATTGTTAGGTCAGCTTTCTACTGGCACTGATCAAAAACAGGTCCTTCCCGCCACAAAATAAGCACAGCTATTTTACATGTGTCTTTTCAGTTCATTGGAAATAGAACACCATTCTTTGCCCTCACATCTCAGAAGTCTCATTATGTAATAACATACCTTATATTGATGACTTTAAGGCTGTGGTTGGATCATTTGCCTGACCTTAAACGAAGATTCTGGCCAGGGAAATGGAATGCACCTATGTACTAGGCCCAGATCACATGTTTGATCCCTCTCTAATCACTGAGTCAAATGGACTTTATGTGGTGATTATCCTGGGCTTGTATCCTTTCTTTTTCTCTGTAGAGGAAGACCTGTGAGGCAGAGATTCTACACACACACACACACACACACACACACACACGCACACGCACACGCACACGCACACGCACACGCACGCACACACACACACACACACACACAAGCCCAAAAAACAAACAAACAAACAAAAACTACAAAAACCACCTCAGAGCTATAGGACACTACCCCCAATGTTATCCATCATTAATAACTTCTGTCCCTTTATAGTTCTTTGTTCTGAACAAAGGCCCTCCTACAATAGCATCCCTGTCTCTGATGTCCACACCTAGAAAAGGCAACTTTCCCATCTGAATCTGCATTCAGCTAGCATCCCTATGGAGTTCATTTCGAGAAAGGTAGGTAGGGATGTGACTTCCCAAATCACCTCAGGTGTTTCTGGTCCCCAAAGCCTAGGAAACCTGCATAGCCATCTTCAGGGAGATCTGTGCAGCCCAGACACAGAGAGACTTCAGACAGAAGAAAAGAGACTTTTTTCACCAACTAGTTCAGGTTTGTGGAGCCTCAGGCTAGGGGGAAAAAAAAAAAAAACGAGCCAGCACTAATGGTTTGGCTAATCAGAAACAGTAACCAAGATAAGATCTTAATTTTCTATTCCCTGGACCTTATAGTACCACATCATTTATTCATGAACTAATAACTTCATAGAATAATAGGACCATGGAAAAGTAAAGCGAAAAGTCACTCCCCTTACTAGATAAAGAAGGGAAGCCTTAGAGAGGAGTAGAGCACTGCTCAGGATCACACAGCAAGTGGAATCGAGACTTTAGAAAATAAACAGTTCATCCAAATGGAGTATTTCAACACTTCAGGGATAAGAAAAAATTATTTATGTATCTACATAATGTTTTCATTGTCATAATCTATATATATCGTTACAATTTTAGAAGAGCAATGTGCCAATACAAAAACATTTGACGAACTTGGAGTTTCCCAGACCATGAAGAAAATGTAAATTTGAACCCCAAACTCATCCCATGACTTGACGGCACAAAATACTAAGTATTTGCTTGCTGCTAGGTTGGTCGGTTTGTTCTGCTGATTTTTGTTGTTGCTGCTTTGAGCCACGGTCTTATGGAACTAAGACAAACCTCAAACTTATTCTGTAATCAAGAACAACCCTGTCTCCCCTCCCCTCCCCTCCTCTTCTCTTCTGAGGGTCTTTTCCCCAGTCCCTTCAAGACTGCTTCACTTAGAAGAGTCACTGTATCTTTTTTCCTTCCCTATGACCCTGAGCAGCTCTGTACCAGCTACCCCTCGTACATCTTGTAGTCACCTTTCCTCCATGTCACTGGCAGCTGACTGAATGCCGCCTGCCCTGTCCTCAGGACTGCTGTTAACTGACTACAACATTTGATGCCAAGCAGAAGAGTCTTCCAAACCTGTAAGGCTGTCACAGCAGCTGGACAGAGTTGCAACGACCAATTACAAGCCTATCGCTAACCATCAGCACAATATTGAATATGAAAGGAAGAAGAAGGAAGAAAGTGAGCTTGGGCAGCATGTCCTAGACATGCTGTTTTCAGCCTTTGAGAAACATCAGTACTATACTCTTAAGGATTTAGTGAACATCACAAAGCAGCCTGTGGGTTTTAACTGTCTCCATATTACTTGGCTGTGCCATTTTCTGGCAGGGCCAGGGTAGCTAGGCAGCCTGTGTCGCAGCTTGATGTACCTGGGATACCTGAAAGAAATCAGCATTCAGAATGTAAAGGGGATTCACAAAAATACCTGGCAGCTGAAGCCAGAGTACAGGCATCACCAAGCTGAAGAGAAGAGAAACCGAGAAGCTCGTGCTAGAACAGTGAGAGGCTGCCGTAAGCCAACGGCTCACACCACACGCTGACCGCCTGCGGGTCAGCACAAAGTTCTGCAGTTCCTCTCAGTAAACTGTTAAAGCTGGGATTCCTTCCATAAAGTTTCAGAAGTGTTTTTTGAAGAGAAAGATGTTATTTATAGACTAAACTTGTGTTAAACCATAGCATTCAGCTGGGCATGCATGTCCAACACTCAGGAGGCTGAGGCAGGAAGATCGAGTTTGAGGCCAGCCTGGAATACACAGCAAGATCCTCCCTCACAAAAGAAAAAATGTTTTCATGGTATGGATAGGGGTTTGGGAATTAAAACTGCTTTTGCTTTTAAGGGTTAACTTTTCAAGTATAAGTAGGATATTTCCTAAATGAAAACTGTCTGTATTGTTGAGGAGCTAACGGGGGAGGGCAGTCAACTCCAGAAACTGTTAAAACAACACAGAGTCCAAGTTCCTTCTTCTGAAACTGAAGAGGGAATTTGTCTCCACAGAGGTAATGTTCACCTTCAAGCATGCATTAATAAAGGGATCTGTTCACTCTGTACAAAACAATAAAAGACTCTGAACTCCTGATCTTCCTACCTCCACCTCCTGAGCAATGAGGCTACAAGGATGCTTTGCCATGCCCAGATTTCTCTGGTAGTTATTAATGAGTGAGGGAGACTCCCCCATTATGCAAATTAACTGATTTCCTGCCTGTCCCCTTTACTACGGAAAGCTTTCTTTTTCTGGTCTTCTCTTTGACCAGGCAGGCAGCACTCCGAAGACCCCAGCTCTCTGCTGTCTCTCCACTGTCTTTTAGTCACCCCTTTGCAGAGACTTAAGTAGTTGCTCTCGTACGGAGTCCATCTACTCCATGGTTTCTATTTTCCCTTTAATTTTTGGCCCATGTAATTTTCTTTTACCTATTTCAATCTCAAGTATTCATTTAAAAGGCTGTTACATTTAATTTTAAAAGTTTAGGAATTTGGTATTGGAAAGATTTTTTTTTAATCAGAATTTCAAGCCCGGCCACAGACAATATTTATTTTCTCTCTCCTTATGTTAATAAAGTAATTATAACTATAATTTTCTGGCAAATATCGTAATTGAGAGGGTATTTTCTTTGTGAGGAGCAGTAGACACAAAGAGTCATGACTGGATTACCAACGCTTCCCTATTTTTTAGAAAAGCTGAGGAAGGTGACTAGGGATCTCAAGGAATTTTGAAGAGCCATGTGCTGACTTTTTCTGGGTGGACATAAAGAAGAAATACCTATTCACCTCAGATAGAGAGAGCACCAACACACCGAAGAACCAATTGTGCCCAAGCCCAGCTTCGTAAACAATGAGTTTATTTGGGTCACCTACAGAAGCACAAGTGACTGACAGGCAGTTATGCTGGTGCCACCTGAAGACCTCAGGTGGCTGCTATCATCAGGCAATCTACTCTAATTGGCTGATCTAAGATGGCTTTTCTCACATGTCTGGCTGATGGTAGTCGTTGTCAACTAGACCTGTGGTTCCTGGTTCTTCAAAGCTTCAAGGTAAAGATCACAGGAGGCAAACCCTATCCAACCAATTGTAATGATACTCCACCTTTCACCATATTGCAAGAGTTAGGACAGCATTGAGAAAAAGCAAAGAAAGGCTTGCTTTCATATATAAGAACCTTCCTTTGCAAAAGGAAGCTGGGATAGACACTGTGTTGCCCATGGTATTTATATATGTAAGTTTAGCTTTAGCTCTAAGTTTCCCAGCTTTAGAAAAGTGAGAAAGTTTTCCCAGCATTTCCATACCTCTTAGTTTTTTCTCTTCCCATCTCCAGTCTTCTATCATGGATATTAGAAGACTCTAACAAAAACCAGGATGTCCTCACATCTGCCCATGCTCCTCTTCAATCATAGAATTTATAAAGATACCTAATCATCGTTTAGAAGAAAGCTCAAACAACAGTTTGCTGTTGACTGACAAAGAAATTGGGCCCATTTTATTCCATTCAAAGAACTCTAGCTTTTACCACGTGGGCAATAGGGAGCCTTAGAAAGTACCAAAGGAATGATACACAGGATCAGTTGTTATTTTCTGTCTCTTTCTACCATGATATTTGTATAAAAAGTAGCCTCAGGGTAGAAAGGCAAGGTAGCAAAGATGATATAACCAGCTAGAATTTTTTTTAATGAAAGAAAGAAAAGGAGAGGATGTACCAGACCTTCAAGAAACATTGCTGTTTCAGTTTTGTGGTGGTTACACTGGTGGCTGGTGACCAGCAGTTGAAGGTCTGCAAGCCACCATGGTCCTACTGCTAGGCTGCTGAAGACACAAGAGCTAGGATCCTCCCTGTACTCTTGCCTGAGATGAGATCATCTAATGTTGCTCACTCTATTAGCAATTCATAAGCTGTTGGCAGAGCTTGGGCCCTGCGCTGAAGCTGAGCTGCCTAAGTCCCCAACATCCAGGATTAAATCAAATGCATCACAGTCATCAGCATGGCCCTTGGGCTTGTCACACTTAACAGCATTTCCTACCTCTCTGTCCCGAGAATTAGATCTTCCCCATGGAGGCAATCATATGCATTTGACACTGGCACGATAAATTCCTTCTTATTTGGTTTTTTTAAAATTAAGGGAACTGAGTAAAGTAGGAATTCTAGATTGTGTGAGGAGACGAGGTGATAACAACTGGCCTCCTGCACTATGGCTCATGTTCTCCTGCCCCTCAGTCCTTGCCCAAAGTTCGCCCTGCTCTGCCACATTAAAGTGAGAGCTGTCTGAAATCAGATCAGCTGGACAGAGGATGCTGAAGCAAAAGGTCCTTTGGGGCAATGTTTTGTCAAACTGTTAAGTTTATAATACAAAAAAAAAAATGATCAATCAATGAAGTATCACCTCAAAGCCATTACAGAACATTAAAAGATAGAAATATTTTTGTAATACCAACAGAGTCCAAGCCTCATAAATAGTACATACCTGCTAGATAATAGACTATCTAAATTAGGGACAATAAATTCATAATAAATTAGTAAGACTGCTGACCCCATGTGGTTTATTCTTTATAGTACATATACTATTTTAAATTTATGAGATGTCTCAAAAAAAAAGTCACCAAGAAAGACATGCAAATTAATTGAGAAGAATTTAAGCTTTTCTCTAGGTCTGCAAGTGCCCTCCTCAGATTGCTGGATTTCTCACCTACTGCAGCAACTTCCACATGCTGCCTGATACTATATGTCCACATCTATGATCTATGTCTCTCTCTCAAACTACCATCTCTTTGAACCCCTTATTAAGCTCTTCTTCCCGCTTCTCAATCCTTTAAAGGAATGTTTCACTTTATTTCTTTACCTTGGGTTCTACACAGCTAAGAAGAAAACCCTCTGTTCTCAGAAGCTAAAGGCAGAAAAGAGATTGCCTAAACCGATAGCCTCTAGTTTTGGCCTGGTTCTACATTAATACTTTTATCCCTGTTCCAAGAGAAGCCAAGAATAATGCAAAATGCATTTTTAAAGGTTGGCACTGGAATTGAGCCATGCTTGGGGAACATGTGCTTCAGGGTCAATAAAAACTGCACATTGGGGTCCAGGTTCTGCCACACAGGAGGTCTGGGTATCACCATATGCAAAATGGCAATAAGATGGATGAGGACTGAGCAGATTATTTCATGTCATTCCTGGTAACTTTGATTATAATCGTTCATTCTCATCTTGGAGGAAAATAGTCCCCTGGTAATAGGAATTCAGCCCAGAACAATCATTTCTGCTGGCACCAGACATTTAACAATCCAGAAAAGAAGCTACAGGTGCATCCTGTCCCCTAGAGAAGTAAAGGCCCTCTTCTCCGGGTTGTAAAGTACCCCTGCCTTTGCTGTGGTCATGTACTCGGTACAATTCCTAGCAACCCAATACACATAAATGGAGCAACAAGTATCTAGGGGCCTCCAGAGGCAAACAAGGTAACAAAGTGTCTGCAAGTTCTCCCGTGTACAGTATAGAGTGTTTCCCCTTGGTCACTCTCAGAGTTATGGGTTCTAAATGGGAGTACCCTGCAGGGGTCGTCCTTCCTCCAGGAACTAGCATGGTCAAGGGTTCATTTGCTTGTTCATTTGTTAATTATTCTGAGCTCTACTGTGTGCCAAACATTGGGTTGGGTGCAGGGTACCAAGGAAAGGACAATATTAACTAGTTAATACTCAGGATGTTTCCTTCAGCAGGAGAGAGGATAGACAGCATGGACAGTGCTCCTTCTACATGCAAATCACATGGGAAAACCATAGAGCTCACAGTTCTAGTAAGTTCCAAGTATAACCAATTGCAATCCACATGTACGGTGTTATCCTAGGGGCTCCAGCATCTATTTACCCATGAGAATTGACTCTCCTTTGTTGTTTGGTGACAATTCCCAAATATGCTGTGTTCATCTGATGGTGCAGCCAGATCTAAGAGACGTGGATGAGGCAGGTGAGAGTGGAATTAAAATTGAAACCTTTCTGAGAAACTTCTGGAAAGCTCAGAAACAGTAAGCTCCCAGTGTTCAATGTCATCACCCCAGGCATGTTGTTCCAAAGGCTGTAAGTGGGGGGGATTGTGGGAAAAGAGGGGAAGGAGGACTTGAAAACCATGCTACACTCAGAGGGTCTGAATGAAAAGTCAGACTCCACCACTTCTTACCTGAGTCTCACCACTAATTAGAAACCATGGGGCTGGAATGATGGATCAGCAGCTGCTCCTCCGGCGGACCAGGATTCGATTTCCAGCACCTGGATGGCCCCTTAAAACTGTCTTTAACTCCAGTCCCGAGGTATCTGAGCCCTCTTCTGGCCTCCCCAGCACTGCACGCGTGAGGTCCACAGACAAACGTGCAGGCCAAGTTTCATACCCATAAATAAAATCTCAAAACAAACAAAAATAACAAACAAAACAAGAACCCTTATAGTTTAGTCTCCAAATCCCTAAAATGGGACTGCTTATCATGCCTACCTCAGAGGGTCAATGAATTACATACAGGTGGCGATTTGTAGAGAGCGCCTTCCACAGTGCCCACAGTGACCATGAACCTGTGTGTCATTATCGTGGTCGGTAACAAAGCTGGAAGCCGTGATAAACATGCATTATCAGTGCTTTGTCAGCTCGTGCTGGAGACAGATAAATCTAAATTAGAGCCCCTCCTCGGACTTTTCAATCAGACCAGACACCCTGAGTACAGGTGTTCTGCAGCTTCCTCCCTGTTCATATGAGAAGAAAGGATGATCAGAAGAGAGAGAGAGAAAAGACAATCACTATCTGAAAGCCAATGAAGGATGCCTGCTCCTCCCTAGGCCTTTTTTCTTACTCTGACATCTCAGTGTGTGTGTGTGTGTGTGTGTGTGTGTGTGTGTGTCTTTCAGCTATGAGTTCTGGGATAGATGATAACTGCCAGTAATAGGATTAGCATTGATTTCTTTAGCAAGAACAGAGATGTGGCAGTTCCAGCCATTTCCTAAACTGCCAGCTTTGAAATATTTAAAAAAAAAAAAAAAAAAAAAGAGGAAGAAGGAAGGGGGAGAATAAAAAGAAAAAGAAGAAAGAAAAGACAGGAATAAAAAGAAAGAAATCTACAAGGGGCGGGTCTTTTAGAGAAAGGAAGTGGGTGTGCATCTGGGCAGGCATGTCTGTGGGTGCAGGCACATGTGTGCATGGAGCGGGCTGTGGGAACACGTAGCGCGTGTAGATCATGAGACTGTTTTTGTTGTCCTTTGATAAGGGCTCAAAAGCTCTGTTTCTGTTCTGCTTCAAACAAGGTTTTAACATTCATTTGGCTTTCTTTTTCTTTCACTGTGAACACATTTACCAGTTGCTCTTTCATAGTCATCCTTGAATCCTGACTCGTTTAACCTTGAAATTCAAACAAAGACAAGAAATGCCTCAAAGAAAGACCGCAGCAGGCCCTGCAGGACTCAGAACGCCGTCTTCTCTGAGGCCAAATTACAGGGTGAAATCTCTAAACCTCAGCTGACACACCCCTAACAAGCATCACGTGCACCTCCAGTGAGAGGAAATCTGGTCTTTCCTTCCTAACCAGTGTCTCAGGGTTGCCTTGTTTTAGGTTTGGCACTTCCGCAAATGTGCCACACACAAAGCCGTGAAAGGGCCGAGGCACCACCCACCAGTGTCCAGCTAGAACAAGGAGAGGGATCCTAGGGCAGAGCGTGGGGCTCATACACACCCACTCCAGGGAGCCAATCTGAAGACAAAACCATCATAAAGCTGGTGTGAAAGCAGGATATCAAATCAGTCACCTAAATCAGATCTTGCTGAAGGACGGAAGTAGAAAAATGGCTAATGCAAGGGTGTCTTTTTATCTTTGATATCTCTGAGATTGGATGCAGTTTGCCCAAATCAATATAGTGAGTTGAGAAAGAAAGGCTGGCCAAAAATGATACCGTATCCCTGTACTCTCAGCACTAAGAAGGCTGGACAGGAAGTTAGCCTGGTCTACATAGCAAGTTCCAGGCCAGCCAGGGCTACACCCCAAGGATAGCCATCAAAATAGTTGAATGAGGACTTCACACAATTTTTTCCATTGTGACATAATAAATGATGATTATCATCATTTACTACGATTGATTGGGTAGGAATTATGTACCAGGAACTATAGGAAGTCCTCTGTATGTACTCAGCACTTCTCTTAATCTTCAGAATAAAAGATAGCATCATCACATCTTACAGATCGGTTAAGTGACTCATCCAATAACTCACAACAATGAAGCAATAAAGTCTGTGACTGACTCTCAATCCAGATGGTTCTAATCTCTATAGAGTCTCTTTATTCACACTGACTCAGCAGTTCATTTTCTCTCAGGCCACTTTTCCTATAAGGTTATTACATTGTTTGCTGAGATAACACTATCTAAACAAAACTATTTCTCCAGCCCAGGTGTGGTGGCACATATACCTGTAACCTCAGCACCCAGGTACTTGAGGCAATAGTATTGCCCTGAATTTGAGCCCTTCCTAGACTGTATAAAGAGTGCTGTAGGCCATCCTAGCCTACAGAATGAGACCTTGGCTATCTTAGAGTTTCTATTGCTGTGAAGAAACACCATGACCAACTCTTACAAAGGAAAACATTTAATGAGGTGTCTTACAGTTTCAGAGGTTCAGTCCATTATCATCATGGTGGGACATGGCAGCATGCAGGCAGACATGGTGCTGGAGAAGGAGCTGAGAGTTGTACATCTTAATCCACAGGCAACAGGAAGTGGTCTCAGTCACTGGGCATGGCTTGAGCATACATGAGACCTCAAAGCCCACCCCCACAGTGACACACTTCCTCCAACAAAGCCACACCTCCTAATAGTGCCTCACTCCCTATGAGCTTATGGGAACCAATTACATTCAAACTACCACATTGGCTCAAAAAAAACAAAAAACATTTCTCCAATCCAGTTATGTTAACATGCACTGCAATCTCAGAAGACGAAGGCAGGAGAAGCAAGAGTTCATGGCTAGCCTGGGCAACTGGGCTACTTAACAAGACTCTGTCAAAGAAGGGAGGGGGAGAATAAGAGGAATGAAAGAAAAGAGGAAAAGCATTTCCCTGGTTCATCAATCCATTCACGCCTCATCCAATCATCATGGACACCTGCTGTATTCATTAACAGAAGTAGACCACTATTAAGATCCCTGACACAAAGTGCTCAGAGGTACACAGCACAGACTGATTCAAAGATAACTAAAGGTAAAAGAGCTTGGACACTACTTTCCCAAAAATGGGGTTATACCTGGACTTGAAGTTGAGTTAGAATCCATGGAACACACAAGTTATAATGAGTGCTTTGTTCACGGGCTCTAACCAGTACCATCTAAAATAAGGTGAAAATCACAACTAACCATGTATATACAACACAACTAGTTAAAGAACTGGTTGAACAATTAAATATTAACCTTTAGTTATTTTACCACCCCACTATATATATTTTAAATACATTTCTTTCTTTCTCATTGAAAGATAATGCTTGTTCATTAAAAAGACAAAAAATAATAGGTATTACTAATATATCAACATACACATGGAAACTTAAATCACTCAAAACTGTGCTATTGATATTTAGACAGAGTTAGCATATTGGTTTATTTCCTAGCACAAAATTACACTTATAATATGCATACTAATTTCTCTTGTTTCTAACACACATTTCAAACTTTACAATGGACCTTTCACATTTTGCAATGGTGTTAAATGGCCCTCTGACAGCATAAGTTTCAGTGGCTCCTTAGCGTTTCACCCACTGCATACTCCATTCCATTTCTGCCCCCGTAGAACACTGAGATGGCTCCATGTTCTTGTTGTACTATAAATTACACTGCAAGGAATATCCTTGTATACGGGTCCTTGGGTTCATGTGTAATTATTTCCTAAAGATACATTCCCAGGGAGATTAGTACCTTCTCAAAAGTCTAAATCCATTTTAAAGTTTTTGACATATATTTCTAAATATATCTTCAGAAATATAGAACCCATTTGGCCTCCAAGAAGCAGGGTGTAAGGCTTCATGTCTTCTCCACTCTCAACAGTGCTGGGTATTTCCATTTAAACCACCTTAAAAGTATTCCCCAATTGAGAAGGCAGAAAATTGCATCTTGTTTTTATTTGCTTATCATGGAATACTGATGAGGTTCAACATTTGTCATACATTTATTATCCACTTGTATTTCTCCTTTTGTCATTTATTCATGTCCTTTGCCCATTTTTCAATTGCTCAGCTTATCTTTTTCTTATTGATTGGTAGGTGTTTCTCATAGATTAAGGATATTAACCCTTTATCTGTTGGAGGTGCTGACACAGCCTTAAACGCATATCATCTTTTCCACTCCTGAATATCCAGTTCAGAATTCCCAAAACCAAATGAATCAGTCACATTCAGCCCTGTCTAGCACACATAGCCAATTCATCCAGTAGCTTCCCAAGTTGTAACACTCTGGAGCATAAATAAGGTGTATGTGAGTTTGCTGATGATTTCATTTGTGCTAAGCTTGGCCCTATCCCATACCAACTATCCCAAAACTGCTTGGAAAGTTAAAGACAATGAGCTGGGATGGAGAGATACACCCACGGTTAAGAGCACATACTACTTTTCCAGAGGATCTAGCACCCATGTCAGGAGGCTCACACCCCCCTATAATTCCATCTCCATGGTTTCTGATGCCTGGGACTCACATGCACCTGCATTCATTGGCACATACCAATACATACACATGATTTAAAATAATGAAACTAAATCTTTAGTAAGAAAATAAACTCCCTATCTCCTTGCTATCTCTGTTGCTTACTGGCCAAAATGTACTTTTGCGTGTGTATGTCTTTACTGTTCACTGTCCAGCATACATGCCAGAGACCATGATTTCCAAAAGAACCTCTAGGAATGTTCATCTTATTTTTTTGTTGTTCTATAATTCTAAAGAATGATCTTCTAGGAAAGGCATCAGACCACAGAAAGGTAAGAGTGGTTGATATGACTAAGGTCCCAGAGATTTTTCTTTCTTACAAGAAATAAAGCTATGGAAAGATATGAGTACCCAAAAATCTTAAAACTCTGACTGTTCACGAACTTGCTCTGACATCCTAATTAAGGGGGTAAATAGTGTGGGGAGGATCCCATCAAACTGTGCCCCACTCACTCTGGATTTATTTCCAAATAAAATATATCATCTAATTAAAGTTGAATACAGATAAAGAATAAATAACTTTAATAGAAACATGTCCTATACGTCTAAAATACAATTTTAACTGAGTATTCTGTGTTTTTGTTTTCTGTCTGTTGATGAGATTTCCCTGGCTAAAACAACAATAGACAATGGGAATTTGAATAGAAGACACTTCAAGCTGTATGTTCACTGGAGCAGACTTAATAAGGGAATTTGAAGAGTGGGTGTCATGGACCGTTTGGAATTTACCCTACAACTAGAAAGCATATTTAAAACAATAGCTCCTTCTGAAAAGGGATATCCCAGAAACAAAGAAAGCATCCCAATTCCCCAAAGCAAGAAAAGACTAGAGATGATCTACTGTTCAACGTTTCCCATTGGCAATCAGACTAGACGTCATGAAACAAAGTTAGAAACCCAAAAGGTGTACTAAACCAGGGTGAGATTTTTAAAGGAGATAGGTGAAGCGGATGATTGAAAAGAGGTCAACAATTGATTAGCACAATCAAAAGCTCCTTTGATACAGTAAACAGTAGAGTTACTGCTTTAAAAATAAAAGCCATGTGCGTAGAAGAAAAGCCTGAGACTTTCTCCTACAATGGAGAAGAGACCAGTTCCGAAAGGAGAGTGAAGGAATCACAACTTCAGTGCTGGAGCCAGAGATGGTTCAGAAGCAGCAGAATGACAGTTACCTTATGCACTACTGAGACAAGCAGAGTAGTGTTGAGGGTTCCACCCTAGACTGAAGCAAGGCAAACATGCAACAACCTGGGTAAATACATACAGAAATTCCTGGAGAGCTGTACAGTAACAGAGAGACCATATTCATAGAATGGCTGAGTAAAAAAGGAAGCTGCCTTTCAAGGCCTCCAAGTAGATACATGTGCAGGGAAATGCCCCATCAGTAAGTTTCCTGTGTGAGCTCCTGGATAAGGAAAACAAACTGTCCGTGCTCAGACAGAATGTGGTAATCCTCAGAACGTTTTTGTTGTTGTTTCTCCTATTCTTGAGCCCTGCAGCCTCCGTGCAAGCCTGTGGTCACAGAACAAAAACAGTGACAGAAGTTCCATGAGCCAAAAGTGAGAGGATAATCTCCTATCCATAGTGCTGTGCTCCCCAGAAGATTGTACAGACTCCCAAGCCCTTTTGTCGAGGTCTCTCTGTCTCTGTGTCTTTCTGTATGTGTGTCTCTGTCTCTCTGTCTCTGTCTCTCTGTCTCTCTCTCTCTCCTATTTCCCCATCACAAAAGTCTGAACACAGAAGAATAATCGCAGAAGCAGGCAGTATAGACGGGAACAATTAAGCATGATCTTTTGAGGCTAGAAGAGTGAAAGGGGGGCCTCAAGAATGAAAAGTACCAGGAAGATAGATGTCAAAGAGGGAGAAGCTTGGGAAATCCATCCCATATAGTTGTTTATGAAGTCATAGATATGGATCATAAAGAGCATACCAAAGAATTTGAGAATCAGGCAGCTAGACCATCACCAGATTTTCCATGGTCATTGGAAGCACACATGGGCCAAATCCAAATAGTATTACTAAAGACCTTGAAAATTTAACTGACATTGGAGCCATAATTCACAAAATTCAAAATGACGCAAAAACCTAAACCCATTCAAACTTAATGCCTGCTGAATAAAAATATCAACATTGTCAATAAATTCAGCAAGACTGAGTCTCATAATATTCAAAATATCCAGGAAATACTGAAAAATTACTCCACTTATAATAAACAAGAAAAATCTCATCTCCCATAGGAAAAGGCAACCAGACACCAACATCAAGATAATGCAAATTTCAGAATTATCTAAAAAATTCTTTAAAACAGCAGTGTGTGTGTGCACATGTGTATGTGTGTGTGTCCACGCACATGCACACACGTAACATTATATATATTTCCCCCTTCAAAAAAATCATGAATGCAATGGAAAATCTCTATAGGAGAAATATAAGATAAAAAGAAAAAAAGCAAATAGAAAATTCTATCTTATCTAACTGAAATTTTAAAGTTCACTGAATGTTCTTCAAAACAGAATGGAGGAAAAGGCTGTTAGACCTGAAGTCTATTCAATATAGATGATCAATCAAAACAGCAAAGAAAAAGTGAGAATTTCAGGCCATTTGGGATAATAACAAAGGTTAAACAGTCATGTCATTTGAGTCACAGAAGAGACAGAATGCAACGCTATGAAAACCACCAGAGAAAGCCAAAGAGAGTCAAAATAACAATAATGTATTGAAAAGTTAAAATAGTAAAAATTCCAATAATTATGTTGTAAATATAGATAAGTTTATTATAAAATATATATAAGAAAACAATGAATCAGAATTTTTTTACAGCTTTTAAAAAAGTAGTGAATTTGGAAGACACATATAAACCAATTTTATGATGTGTTACAAATCCATAGACATCAAAACAATGTAGTATTGACAACAGTGTAGATACAGCAACCAGTAAATCCAAAGTCTAAAGTCCAGAAATAAATACAGCCAGTTGTTCTGGCCTCACCTAACATTAGGAAACAAGAAGCCAAAGTGCCTAACTATTTGTTTGTAATCCAACTACGCCCCAGAACAAAATACAAGAACATGTCTAAAGTATACAACATCTGTCATCAAATAAAAAGTCATCACTGCATATAAAGGAAAAATATCATATATCCATGAACAAGGAGAAAACTCAATCTATAAAAACATATTGCTCATAGATATTGGAGATGGCAGGTAAATATATTATAATGGTTGTTGTAACTGTGGATTTTGCATCAAAAACCTTAGCAACATAGAAATTTTGTTTAAAGGCTCAAGGCAGATGTCCCATGTTAAAAACTACAAGGTATAAGAAATGTTCCTATTTTATGAAAACTGTATACCCATAGTTAGAAAACACTCAATGAACCCACACAAGAAACATGATTAAACTTACTTAATAAGTTTTCTTATAATCAAACTCCTTAAAATCAATGAAGAGGACCACAAAATACTGTTTTGAACACATATTGTATACAGGGGAATAAAGATGAGGATGACAGTGGATTTCTCATCAGAAGCAATAAAAACAATGTGACAGTGGATCAACATTAAAGTATTGAAAGGAAACCAACCTGGAGTTCTATACTCAGCAAAAATATTTTTAAGTATGTTTGAAGTTGGGGGGAGAAGAGCATTTTTGTTTATTTTGTCATCATTTTTTGAGAAAAGAAATGATGAAAATGTTGATCATCAACAGACCTGACCCCAAAAAATATGTTAAAAAGAGAATCTTTAAATAGAAAGAAAATTATATTAGAAGGAAATAAATGTCTATACAAAAAAAATAAATTGTATGTATTCACACAAATACTTACATATAAATGTTCACAGTAGCTTTATTATAGTGGTCAAAAACTAGGAACAAATATTCTTGGAAAGTGAGTACATAAACAGAAACTAATATAAGCTTATAATGAAATAAATAGTATTAAAAAGTAACAAAGTAGTGATACACAGAAGCAGACAGAAACATCAATGAGTAATAGATATATTCATAGTTTTATTATGGTGATGGTATTATTGGTATACATACACCAAATATATCAAATTGTAATATTTTACTATGTGAAATCTACTGCATGCCACCTGAATCTCAACACGGCTAATCTTAAAAAGATTTGGAGGAGAGGGTTCAGGCTGTAAAGTTCACTCCCCAGAACCTACATAAACAAAAGCTGAGCATAGCAGCTGTGTATATAATCTCAGTGCTGGGGATGCAGAGGCAAGAAGATCACTAAGGCCTTACTATTCTGATAATCCAAGCTAAAGAGGCAAGCTGGGGTTCAGAGACCCTGTCTCAAAAAAAAATGTGGTAGGAAGTAACTGAGCAAGACTCCTGCTGCCAACCTCCAGCCTCAACACACAGAGGCATGAACATGTGCATATGTACCTACACAAAAGAAAGAAAAGGACAAAAAGATTTGTCCTCAGCCTCTGGGTGAAGTTCAGTGGCCAGGCACTTGATTATTCGAGGCTTCAGGACTTATATTTAAAAATGTCTTCCTTGATAACTGAGCTTAAATAAAGCAACTTGCAAGCCTAAAGTAGATCTCAAAAAGATATTCCATCAGTAATGAATTGTGAAGTGTCACATGCTGCTTGGAGTTATTACATTTATGTTATCACCCCAGTATGTGCCTCAAGTTCTCCCTAAGCTTAGAAGTTTATGTGTAGCTAGTCATCTAATGTTCCCTAATGTGCAGAACATTCCAGTGCAATAAATTACTTGCCAGTCCCTCAGCCTTCTCAAGCTGAACTTTGTGAAATAATACCCAACAGTGTATGTTCCTGTGTGGAATGAACAAACCCTGGGTTGATGAAATATTGAACTCAAAGGTAGCTCAAGATACTTACTATTAAATAGATTAATTTTTTTCTAAAACCATGAACAAAATAATAGCTTATTAAATACTGAGATGATATTACGTCTTGATTCTAACAAGCTTTAAAATTAGGTTTTTAGAAAGATATAAATATAAACCAAATACTTTATATTGATCGATGTTTAATTTGGAGGTGATAGTGGCATTATGGCTATGCTCTTTTTAAACAATCCTTAGCTTAAAGATATAGTTATGGATAAGGCAGTAATTTATATAGGATTTGCTTTAAAATATCCAGAAAGAGACAATCTTGGCTATTAGTTAATATTTACCAAAAATAGGTGATTAACTCATAAGAGACTTTTTTATTTTTCCACCTTTAAAAATGTTGGGAAATTGCCATTATATATGTATATATATATATATATGACACATATATTGGTTATATAGATTAATTCCTTTTTGAATAAGATTTTTAAATTTTTTATTTTTTGGAATAAAAATATATTTATCCCATTTTTCTCTTTCTTTTTCCTGCCACCAACTGTCCCCATGTACCACCTCCTTGCTTTTTCTCAAATTCGTGAGTTAGGTTGCTTAATGCATCTATAGCATCTCATTGGAAACTAATTGACTCAACTAATATTTGCTCTAACTCCTCCCTTCACTCACTCGATGGAGGTTGTACATGTGAATATTTGTTTTTCCAGTGGATTTGTAGCTTAGAGTGGCCATATAACACAACTTTGGAGAACAAAGTCTGCTGGGATTCCTCAGAAAATTGGGAAAAGATTTTGCTTTTACAGGCAAAGTCAGCAGTGTGGCTGGTATCGTTGCTTGGGTTCTCTGTTGCAGTGATAAATACCATAACCAGAAATACCTGGGGGAGAAAGGAATTTATTTCATCTTACATTTCAGATAACAACAGCTCATCACTGAAGAATTTCAGGGCAGGTACCTGGAGGCAGGAACTGAAACAGAGACCGTGGAGCAGTGCTGCCTAGTAGCTTTCTCCCAGCTCACTTTCAGCAACCTTTCTTATGCAGCCCAGGTACACCTGCCTAGGAATGGTACCGCCCACAGTGGGCTGGGCCCTTCTACATCAGTTAGCATTCAGGGAAATGTCCCACACATGGCCAAAGATCAAACTGAGCTAGAGAATTCCTTAGTTGAGCATCCCTTTTCCCAGGAGTATCAAGCTGACTACGGAAGCTAACAATGATAGGTGGTTTCCACTTCTAATTTCCCATCTTTGAATGGGACCTAGATTCTGAGCCACTGAGGACAGATTGTAACCCTGAGGAAGATTTGCATGCTAAACTAAAATGTAAATGCCCATCCTACTTCCACTGAAACCCTAAACTAAAACCTCTGGCCACATATATCCCAATGTCTACAAAATCTAGTTACATTTAATCTAAACAAAAAACTTACTTTTATTGAAATCATTCTGAATCAGCTGTTCTGTAGCTTACAGTTAAATACTTCCTAGCTTTTCCAGTTTGTTATATAGAATATAGGATTTCTCTTCTCCACTTTGAAGCAATGGTAATATCTGTTACTAACTGAAATGTTTCATTAATTTGAATTGCATATTAACATGCCATGGGGGAAAAATTTCTATTCATACTCCCTCAGCACAGTTGGATCATCCCACCAAAGTAGCTGAAAATTATTTAAAACTATTTAGACATTCTAAAGTGAAATGAATTCTTCCTAATTACTAAGTTCATTCATATATGGTACATTCTTTTCCTGGTTTTAATTCTATCACTACCAACTGTATTTTACTTTGGCTCCTGACCTCAGGTCAATCTTCAACCCAGCTTCCCACAGTAAATTGGCACATGTCAAGAACTCTCAGAATCTGAGAGACAAAAGACATACTCCCATGGCAGATAAGGGAAAGGGCCTTCAGCCACCAAGTCCAGCTCCGTCAACAGACCTAAAATCAAAGCTTTACCCTCTGAGAAGATGCTCAAAACTAAGCAATATGCAGGACTTCCTATCTGCCCAAAGTTCGACCAGTTTCAGAATGTGTTTAAATAGAGTCTTAACTACAAGTCAAAACCATCACTTGTGAAAAAGAAGAGCCATCGCCAAACTTCTTTGGTATTTATTTTTATTTAAAGACTCTAAATCCCTTGCCAGGGGAAACAGGCAAGAAAAAGAAAGAAAAGCCATACAAATTAGATGAGAAGAAATGAAACTGTCAGCTTTGGAAGAGGATATGTCCATTCATAGATATATAAACATATATGTATATTCATATTCACATATACATATATATGCAGAATTCACACACACACACACACACACACACACACACACACACACACACACAGCTTAAGTTTTCCTGCCTGGCCCACAGTCAGGACAAATCTCTGTCAACCGCCAGTCCCACAGCCGCTCAGACCCAACCAAGTAAACACAGAGACTTATATTGCTTACAAACTGTATGGCTGTGGCAGGCTTCTTGCTAACTCTTCTTATATCTTAAATTAAACCATTTCTATAAATCTATACCTTGCCACGTGGCTCGTGGCTTACCAGCGTCTTCACATGCTGCTTGTCATGGCGGCAGCTGGCAGTGTCTCCCTCCTCAGCCTTCCACTTCCCAGAATTCTCTCAATTCTCCTCTCTGTTAGTCCTGCCTATACTTCCTGCCTGGCCACTGGCCAATCAGTGTTTTATTTATTGACCAATCAGAGCAATTTGACATACAGACCATCCCACAGCACACACACACACACACACACACACATACACATGTGTATATATATATATATATATATATATGCAGAAAGCCCCAAAGATTCCACCAATAACCTACTAGAACTACTAAATGAATTTATCAAAGTTGTGGAATGCAAAGCTCAGTGACATTGCTAAGGCCAGTAGAAAACTCTGTCCCAGAAATCAAGAAAGCAATCTTACTTATAATAGCCACAAAAGGAAAAAAAAATAGTATCTAGAAATAAAAAACTGAACCCAAGAGGTAAAAGATGTGAACAAAGACAATCATGAAAGGCTGATGAATTAACCCAAAAAGAAATGAAAATTGGAACGATATCTCTTGTTGGTGGATTAAAAGACTCAGAATCCTTTTCTGGCATTTTGGCTGTTTGATTCTCTTATTTCAATTACTGAGGAATCATGAGCTTTTGGAAGTATCCAGATGGCTTGTTTTCTCACATGCATTGAGTTTCTTTGTTGGTTTTAGCACAACTGTTTGGATGGATTCTTTTCCTGGGCTTTGGTTTTTGGGTTTTTTTTTTGGGGGGGGGGTTCTACACTTATTGTTTGCCTGGTTTATTTGATATGAGTCTTTATGGATAGTCTTCACTTGGACTTACAGTCCACCACCTCCCCTGCTACTTTTAGGGTAGGTAGCAGGTAACACTAACAGAAGCACCACTCGGGTCACAGCCGTTATTAAAATGAGTCAGAAGGACTAGGTACCTTCTGTTATATCCTCAGGAAGAGGTCAAAACAGGGAAGCTAGGATACAGCTAGAAGGAATGTCCGTGGGGTTTTTAAGCTAAGGGCATCAATTATTAGGAAGTTCAAAAGGAGGCAACTGGGGAGAAGAGTGAAGTTGGAATGAGAGGAAACATGTTAGAGGTAGGAGAACAGAAAAAAAATAAACTACAGAATTAGAAGGAAATGAAAGAACAACTTTGAGAGCCTGTCAAACAAGATCAAAGGTAAACCAAGTAGTTAAACCCTTACAACTGCAAAAGTCAAAAGTTTAGGTACTGAAATAAAGTAGAATAAACTACTATATCACCTGTCTGTTTCCTCTTTGCCGTGTAAATGTGTTACTTCTTCAGCACCTGGGTTGTCTTTTGACTCCACAGGAAGGGGAGTCTGTTAGAGTCTATATGGACCAAAATAAGTTAGAGCAGAATGCAGAATGTCTACCCTGTTGGGGGTAGAGTCAGCTCCCTTAGAGTTTCCAGGCCCTAAGGCCTGGCCACATTGCCTACCCTGCCCACCTTCCTCCACATACAGCAGTTTCTCAGATGTATGGAGTGACGGGATTTTCAGCATCCAGGGCTCAGGAGGCAGAGACTTGTGTTCCTCTTTGTAGGTCAGTATTCTCTTCCCACCAGGACTCTGGCTGTCCCTATCACCTTCCCACTCCATCTCCTACACTCCTCACCTAGGACCCCAGTTCTTGCCTATATATATGCATTCATAAGTATTGAAGGTTCCACTTGTTTCTAGCATTGTGTGTTCATTGTGGCTGTTGCTCTCTGGTCTGTGGAGGAGGGGAGTGTTCTCCTGGGTTTGGGGATGCGGTTGTACCTTCTTTTTTTTTTTTGCTTTCCCTGGGAAGCAGCTTGGCAAAACGAGTTACCTCCTTTGGGAGTGGCGCTCTCCTCCCTTGCATTTGGGAGTGGGAGGGAGAGAACAATATTAAGCCTCTGCTGGCAACCCTACAGAGATATCAGGTCCAAAATTGAGTTTTTATAGAATTGTTTCTGTAGTTCTTCTTCCTTTCTGTTCACAGAATTGGAACAAGGAAGACATTCAGGTCTTAAAAATAACGTTTTATAAAGTATATCAGTGCATGTAAACATTTTGAACACTAGTATATTTAAGACAACGTGGGAGAAAACATTAAAATGTAATTGACATTGAGATAAATGTGAAATTTTTTATTATTAATGATACCATTTGTAATTTTATTTCAACAAAACAATCCAGTTGAGTAAGTATTACTGATGAGAGATGAAAAACAAAAGTTAAATATCTCTGTGCTCCAGGTAAGACAGGCTAACTTGACAATTGTATTAGGATAAATTCACACCTATCCAAACAGCTAGTAAAGGGCACTCATTAGTGGGCACTTGGGAAGTGTTTAAAGCCTTAATTAGTTAATACATAATTTGAATTCACAACTGACTGCATTTTATGACAGGAGCTCTAACACTGACAACCGATAGCCCCTGCTTTCCAAATACAAGATCCCACATGTGTGTGGCCATCATTCCTGAAACCAGCAGCCTAATGTTCTCTAGTGACAGTGAACACTGGAAACAGCTTCATCCATTCATTTTTCATTCCCACAGAGAAGCTGCTCCCTATATGGGGTCGTGTATCACCCCATCCGACTTCTTAGAGCAGCACCCTAACTCTAATAGTGCTGAGGACAACAGGCCCCAGAAACAAGGCTAGAAACAAACTAACGCTCTGCTATCTCTGGGAAGCACAGGAATGGGTCTTTCTGGATTAGAATCCTAACTCCAGCAAATTCCTAACTCGATCTGGGTCTTGGATTCTTCATCTTTAACATAGGGATGTTGATAATAGTCCCCACCTTGCAGGGATATAGTAATGACTGGGAGAGATTATACTCTGCTGACAGGTATTAAGTGTTCTGTAAGAATTACACATTACCTGACTCTAGCATTATTTCTTGATCAGAGTTTCCTGTCAGTCTGATCTGTTACAGCCAATCCGCAGGATTTCTCTGCAGCAGTTATTTGTCACCATGCTCCAGAGGCAACTGCGTCTCTAGGTCTGGTTCTATTGTAGAGGATAGGAGTCAGCCACTGTAGCTGGAGTTTTCTCCAGTCTCGCCGGGGCCCGCAGCCACTCAGACTCAAGCAAACACACAGAGTTTTATATTATTTATAAACTGTATGGCCGTGGCAGGCTTCTTGCTATCTAGTTCTTATATCTTAAATTAACCCATTTCTATAAATCTATACCTTGCCACGTGGCTCATGGCTTACCGGTAACTTTACATCTTACTTCTCATGGCCGCAGCAATTGGCAGTGTATCCTGACTCAACCTTCCTGTTCCCAGAATTCTCTTCTCTGTTTGTCCCACCTATGCTTCCTGCCTGGCTACTGGCCAATCAGCATTTTATTTATCAACGAATCAGAGCAACACATTCACAGCATATAGAATGACATCCCCAGGAAGTGACAGCATGTCCATTGTCACAATTATCCTTGACACCCAACACATCCACACCACAGTCAGTGAATGCAGCAAATGTACAGCAGACAAAGGCCAGCTGGTATAGAGCAAGGGCAAGACTGAAAAGAGATGATCTGGATTGGATCCTGAGAATCACCTGCCCTCATAGAATCTTTTGTAAATCTAAAATAATACCTACCATTTGTAAAGCACTGAAGGACATACCCTTGGTGTGGTGGTCAGTCTTCACTGATAACTTGAGTGGACTTAAAATCACCTGGGAGACGAATCTCTGGGCATACTGAGAGCATTTCCAGAGATATTTAAGTAAAAGAAGACCTACTCTGAATGTGGGTGGTACCATCCCACGGACTAAATAATAAGGGGGAAAGCAGGAAGCCAGTTGATCACCAGCCTTTATCTCTCTATGTCTCTTGACCGAAGATACAATGTGACCAGCAGCCTCAGCCATGTTGCCACACCTTCCCCACCGTGAACTGTACCTTCAAACCGTGACCCAAAATAACCTCTTCCTTCCCTAAGTTGCTTTCTTCAGATATCTCATCACGGCATTGAGAAAAGTAACTAATACAATAATTAAGAATAAGGTTGCAATGGCAAATGCTTTGCCTATTGAGTATTATTTATTTTGTATCACAAACATCACTAATTCAAAATATATTCAATTCTTCTCTGCCTACTCTAGATACTGTGATGAGTTCTAGAGGTAGGCCTGAAAGTGAGTCACACACATTAGCCAGAATTCAATATTTTTTTTAGTATATTAACTGTTAACCATTCAGTTACTATTACTAACAATATATGGGCCCACTTTGAAAGAGATTTAAGTTACCCTATTCCATCCCGACATGGTGGGACAAGCAGCTTCTTTTCCTCCATGTGTTCCCAGTAGGCACTTACATCCACAGCCTTGAACAGTCGCTGTTACAACCATGAGTTCACATCCTGTGGCAACCCCCTCCAGATTATGAGCCCCTTGTGGGTAGACCTACGGTTGTTTGTTTTGTGCAGGGGAGAAGCAATGTTAAAATTCAATCAAATCCTTTTAGCCGGAAACCCTGTGAATGGAGTTTCATCATCCTGGGACTTGGGCGTGGACCACCTCTCTGCCTGTGTATGAATCCATTCATCTGCATGTGAGCTAATGGGTCAGCTCTTTCTGGAATGTCACTTAGTGGAGGCAGCTTCTGATGTCCTAGGCTTACAGGAAGAGTTAGTATACCTCAAAAAAAAAATAATCAGTGTAACCTTCCAACCAATAAAATCAAGCCCCTTATATTCTGTTTAATTTTCTAGGAGTTTTTATATACATATATATGTTCCACGCACATAGTCCTTCACACATATACAAGCACTGTATTTTAACAGCATAGGGTTTCCGAGGATTGAGTAGTTTTAAACAACAGTGTTTTATTATTTCTAGCACACCCACCATGGGAACATCCTCAGGGCTCACGCTTCTGCTATTGGAACATTTGTTTTTTATTCTGAATATTTCAGCACATCTATTTACCTGGCACTATATTTAGTACCACAGTGCCAAGATGGCATATATAAAGACTCAATTGCAATTCCCATCTGATGTCCCTTCCCTCTCCTTTTCACCCCCTTTTTTTATGTCCACACTCTGAATTCAGCACAAAGTTGGTGTGTTTAATTTAAAAAGAAGTAAAACGCTCCAGGAGACGCCTCAGACCACTGCAAATCACCTACTTTATAGAGGCAGTAAAATTGTGTATCGGATTAGAAGTGATGCTGATCTGAAATTTATGATAACTTTTAATGGCATTATAATTTTTTTCCCTGTGCGCTCCATAACTGCGTCGTTTCGATGCACACAGCAGTGAGATGAAATTTGTAAGGGAAGAACATTACCCAGGGAAGCCCAGGGAAGAAAAAAAGCCAGTGGAATAATGCAGTAGCCCCACACAGGCAGATGCAAGCCATTCTTTCCATACTCCATAGAGAGGCACAAACTCCACAACGACCCTTCAAAATTAAAGGCAGCCTGGGGTCCAGAATTTGTTGGTAAGACTAGGAAGTGTGGTCAGCTCGACCCTGAAGAAGCTTTCTGTGACTGTCTGCTCTACACCAGCAACACTACTAGGACAGTGCTCCTTCTCAGCTGAGAGAAGCCCACCCGGCCTCCTGAAGTAGCATGGTAGAACAGGGCTTCCCCGGGTGTGTTTTTCTCTGTGACAGCTCAACTCCCCATTGGTTCCAAGAGGATATGAGGGGCTTCCTGAAAGTATATGGAAACACAGAGAGATAGACAGACAGAGAGAGAGACAGAGACAGAGAGACACAGACAGAGACTGAGACAGAGAGAGAGACAGAATAACAGAGGAGAGAGGAAATAAGGGAGATGTAGAACTATTTTAAATCCTAACAGTAGTGTTTACACTAATCTAAAATACAAAAAATAAAATGTGAGAACGGTTTCAGAGAAGCCATGAGAGTCAACTGAGCCTTCTTCTCAACGTAGTCCATCCTCAAATCAGGGGTCACCAGTCTCTGCTCGATTATTTCCAAGGACAAGAGTCTCATTACCAGCTGGAGCCCTTCATGAACTGATTTATAACCCTGTTGAACAATTTGTTTGTTACTCATAGCACAAGGTACCAAGTGCTGTGCTGTGGGGAAAATACTTCTAAAAGTATATGCGCTTGCCATTCTCTGACCAGAAAAAGCTATACAGGTTCCATGTCAAAAATTAAATCTCCCAAAAGTACATACTATCATCTGTGTAATATTTTCATCAAAAATATTAACATGAATCTAATAATGACTTTATGATCTGAAAAGTATTCAAAGAAGATTGGCCTGAATGCTTTAAAAACGTCAGCATTATTTTAAAAAAAAATGAAGCACTCAGTCACTTTAAAGGAGATCGGAAGGCTGAGGCAGGAGGATTGCCACGAATTCAAGGCCAGCCAGAACTACATAATGAGACACTGGAGACAGTGAGAAAGAAAAAAGGGAAGGGAGGGGAGAAGAAGGTGGGGAGCTGTTGGTTAAACTGCTGGGCAATTTACTATAGACCTCTCTTAGATGGCCTTATTACATGAATACTAAAGTTTGGCTGTGGCTTTGTGAGAATATGAGCTTGATTTTGAGATATGAATACTGAAATATTTGGGGTAAAATGTCAGATCTGCAAATTACTTCCGAAACAGTCCAGCAAGGACAGCTCCAGCATCACTACAGATTGTCAACAGCTAGGGAGTCCAGGTAAAAGGTTACCAGGGGCTCATCAACAATCCAGGTGAAGGTTCCAGGGGCTCATTAACAATCCAGGTGAAGAGTTACTGGGGGCTCATTAACTTACTTTTTTTCAGCATAGAACTATTTTCAAAATAAGAGGTTGAGATAAAACATCTAAAAACTATACTGTTCCCTCCAGGTAGGATTTTCAATGTCTCGCGTTATCTTCCATGTCCTCCACACATTTCTGAAATGGGGGAAGTGCGGGCTTTACCTTGACAGAGTGTGTCTTTAAGGAAGTTTCCTCCAGCCCCCGGCCAGCAGCATTTACTGCCTCTGGAAAGAGGGGGGCAAGAGCATCAGCAGCCAGGCTCCTGCCAAACTTTGCACTGGGCCTGTTCCTTCATCTGCAAAATCAACCCACATGATAGGGTTGTGACGGAGCTCAAGATGAGAAGACACACGAGTGACTTCTCATTTGAAAGGGTTATTTTTTTAGCCTATCACACCAATTAACCCCCAACAATGAGTCCACCTATTTCTTGAGACTTTTACTCCATCAAAACCATCCAAGGTTCAAGCCACTGTGCATGTGCTCGAGCACACACTCCAAGGAAAACTTCGTGAAAATTGAAATGACCAGGACATTTCTAAATGCCCCCACCTCATGTTGTCTCAAGCATTTTTTTTACCTTCTGGGCCAAAACTAAACTCACTGAAGCAGGTCCTGTGCCAGCTCCTTCTGCTTTCTCTAGAACTAAAAGAAGACCAGGGCACCAACTTCCAGACATCTGAGTTTCAGCAGCCACAGGGAAGGCTCTAGCCCCAAGCCCCACCCCCAACTCCCCAGCCACAACCCCAGGTCCAGTGTTTCAAGTTTGGCTCAAGGTGTTCTGTGGCTGTGAAAGCAGCCTGCTGCTCCTCTCAGTATGACTGCCTGGAAGTTCTTTGGTTGCCTGAGTGGAGGAGCCGGCTTAGACGGGCCTCTCCTCTTGCTTTCTCTGGTGTCAGCTGGTTCTGTCAGCCCGGTTGAGCCAATCCGCATGTGTCCAGGCCTAATGACTGCCTTTCCATCTGTGGTAAATTTATACGTGCTTCCTTCCTTGTCCAGACCCTATATAAGTCATTATTTCCAGAGAATTCAAATAAAAGATAATCAGAATGCACCACAGTAAGACTCATAGTGGCCATTTAGTGTAACTCCTTCCTCTTATAGACAATGAAGTGAAACTGAGGCCACAGAGGGGAAGCCAGTTGTCCCAAGTCACACAGCTAATTTCCTTGTAAAACCTGAGTTGAAACCTTACATCTGACTCCCATCATGCTCTGCTCCCATTGAAACATGTAGCTCTTCTTTGGAGATTACACACATGGTCCTTTTAGTATCCAAGTGTGTCTTTCAAGGTGTGTCTCGGTGTTTCTCCTCCTCTGGCTGAAAGTCTGCATAGCAGCCTTTGAGTGGTTAGTCAACCACACAGTCTTAGAACACATCTGGATCACTATCCATTCTTAAGTAGGTTGGGAAGTTCATCTTCCCTTGAACATTCTCCATAATCTATTCGTTGCCAACCATGGCCTCTCTTTTCTCTCACGAACAGAAGAAAATTCTCTTCCTAAGACATACAATTTCCTACCCAGAATTACAAAGTTTTTTAAAAACCCTATATCTCTCTTTTTCTTTCCCCCAAAATACTCCTTTCTTCTCTGCTACTAGTGTCTCTCTAGTCTTAAATATTGCATTTTCTGAGGGTCTTGGAACACCCCAAGTCAGACCTCCACCACATTGTGTCTCCATTTTAACACTGATAGGAGTTCCTGGTCCTGCAATTTTGATTCTACATCTTCTCAACCTTGAGCTCTTGAAGAGCAAATCTGCTTAGCCATTAGTAGTTATTTGTTCAGAACTGAGGTCCCGAGAGCTACCCCTCCCATATCTGCATGTCTTCTGGTGCTGTTGTTGCTCAGGTCTTATTAGGCAGCCGTGCTAAGAAGATTCCTCTCCAACATTTCTAAGAGACAAATCTCTCAGCCAACTCCCTGTTCCTCTGGCTCTTGCAATCTTTCCTGCCTGATCCCTGAGTGATCCCTGAGCCTTAGGTGCAGGAGTGGCATTGTAGATGTACAGGTGCATGGGAGGGGTTGGAAGAGAAAAGGGAAGTAGGGAAATGATAAAACTGTAATATGGGCCGGGCAGTGGTGGTGCACACCTTTAATCCCAGCACTCGGGAGGCAGAGGCAGGTGGATCTCTGTAAATTCAAGGCCAGCCTGGGCTACAGAGCAAGTTCCAGGACAGCCAGGACTGTTACACAGAGAAACCTTGTCTCGAAAAAACAAAAAAAAAATTATATATATATATATGTATATATATATGTGTGTGTGTGTATTATACACATATAATTATACACATATATATGTGTATTATATATTATATTATATATTATATATACATATATATTATATGTGTGTGTATTGTACACATATAATTATACACACATATATATGTGTATTGTATATATTATATTATATATTATATATACATATATATTATATATGTGTGTTATTATACACATATAATTATACACACATATATATAATATCATTTCCAAAAATAAAAGTATTGTTGTTTTTAAGAATATCTTTAAATTTGTAACAACTAAAGATTAAAGAATTAAAAAAAAATCTTGGACCTGTTCTTCTTTTGTCCCCAGCCTGGTTCCTGTGTATGATGGACCCTCATACAAGTTAGTACTTGAGAATAAAGGAGACAGAAACCAACAGAATTGCCAGGCTTTTTAGTGTTGCATTCTGGGTTTGTGATGATCCCAGAAGGCAGCCCACCACTGATTGAGGTAGCATATGTCAGGGTCCTCACACGTTCCCCCACCTATAAGACACATCTCTTCCTTAAGGTGATATCTAGATCTCTGCCACTCAATTCCATTTGCCTCTGGAGGGGTCTTCTCAGAGGGACCAGATTCACCCTCAGACTTGTACAGCTTCCAGAGACCATATTCTTTCTCCATGGTGCTATACGTCACCACTGGTAACACTGGTTCCCTTAATCTTTAGTGATTCCTTTCTTTCTAGTATTCTCTGTCTCATATACTGTGGTGGTTTGAATGAAAATGGCCCCCATAGGTCTGTAGAGAATGGCAGTATTAGCAGGTGTGGCCTTGTTGGAGTAAGTGTGGCTTTGTTGGAGGAAGTGCATCAATAGAGGGTAGGCTTTGAGGTCTCTGAAGCTCAAACCAGGCCTAGTGGCTCACAGTTCTTTTCTTGACATCTGCTGATCCAGATGTAGAACTCTCAGCTCCTTCCCCAGCACCATGTCCACCTGCACACTGCCATGTCCCACCATGATGATAATGAACTAAACCTCTGAAACTGTAAGCCAGCCCCAACTTAATATTTTCCTTCATAAGAGTTTCTGTGGTCATGGTGTCTCTTCAAAGCAATAGAAACTCAAACTAAGACATGTACCATCCCCTCTAGAAGGCCATCACATATCCCTTTAACATTTCACTATACTTGAGATGCTCTCTAGTAGTTGGACTGACTTGAGCTGCTCACAGCAGATATAAGTGAGGAAAATGTAACCAGGGTTGTATCCATCCACTTCTCAACTGTATGACCTTCACTATGTTCATTAAGACCTTAGTTCTCCTTCTCTATAGTATTTTTCAGAGTCACAATTAGCAACAGAGAAAATAGTGTGTGCAAAATGGTTAACTTAGTATCTGTCACACAGTATACAAGATAACAACAACACAAAATAGTAAGTGTTTCTTTATTATACTGCCACCCTAAACAGGAACACAGAAGCAGAATGTGTCCTGTTTTCTCTCACACCCATTTCTTTGTAGTCTTTGGTTCTATGTTAGCCTTGGTACAGTGTTGAAAAAATGTAATTTTGGCTGGCTCTTATTTTGCTTTTTGGTTGGTTGGTTAGCCAGTTGGTTTGGTTCAGTTTGTGTTTGTTTGTTCCGTCATTTGTTTGTTTGTTTGACATATAATCTCTTTCTTGCAGCCCCAAGTGGCCTCCAACTCACCATCCTCCTGCAGCTACCTTCCAAGTGCTGAAACTATAATTGTGCACCACAAAATGCATCTGCCTTTATACTTTTAACTCTTCTTGTTTCTCCCTGTTCACTTGCTGCCACCAGGGCCCGTGCTGAAAGGGAAGGGTCCTTCTGAGTCTGAGTAAGAAGAAGATAGAAGAAGACGGAGAACAGGGTAGAACCAGAAGAGAAAGTCCAATGTGGAATGGATTCTGCCAAAGAGCAGTCTATGTGACCAAGGCCCATCAAATTCAATCTCCACTGCACCTTCCAGAGGCTCTGCCCTGGCACAGCAGCCTTCTTCCAGAGACACTATGCTCCAACACTGAGGCTCTCGGTTCTCAGGCCTCAGGGTCTTCCCTGAAGATGTAGTGAATGATGAGCGGACACCTCACACTTTCCCTGAATGATTCCTCTTTACCTAATTATCTACCAAGAGGGAAATCGGATGTATTTGATCAAGTCTTGCCAGTGTGTTCCTTGCCTAACCCCATTAATCTCATTGATACGAAGGATTTCCAAAGCAATTAAAACAATGTTATCCCCTGAGGGCTGTGGGATGAAAACCTCTTCCCCAGTGTTCCTGCAGCCTCATTATCTCAAGGGTGAGAATGTCACCATCAGGGCTGTGCAGTTAGTTAGTCCCTTATAGAGGCACAGTGTCCTTTGGTGCCAGCAAACTGGGATCTGATCTCACTTTAGCACCAGTTTTCAGAAACCAGGGACTCTCTGTTGAGCACTGTCATGGAGGGGTGGTATGTTCCTGGCTAGATTGCTCACACAGTTCCTTCTTCCAGATGTGATTGCACATACTTCATGCCAGGTGGGTAGACTCTAGCCCTCGGAGAACTTCAATGACCCACAAAATGCCTTCAAAGGCATTAGCCCATTTGGGAAGCCTTTAGAAGCCCATTAGAAATGTCAGTGCACACTAAAAAAAAAAAAGCCACCGATCCAAACGCACTGAGGCTTAACCTCATTAAAATGTTGCTGCAACACAGGGTCAAACTTATCTTGCCTCCAGATTCCTTTCCTCTCGCCAATCGCTGAGAGGCCATTTTCTTTCTAATTAATTTCATCTAGATGAAACCGGCACAAATGTCAGCACAACAAATTAAGACTTATTGATTATTGGCTTTTTAAAAATAGTTAATGGTTCTGTCCAAAGATAGAATATTTTAGGGAGATCAGCGAGACAGTTTAGCTCAGGCTGCTTCTGGGTTTTCTGATGCTGAAAACAATATCCTAAGCGTCCTCTGCATATTTTTCATCAGAAACCTTACACTTATTTTACCGTCAGAAAATATAAAAAGCCAGAAAACTGCACCTTAGAATTGGATACCAAAACAAGTGCTCTCTGGTTCTTCCCTTTTCTATGTGGGGAAGTAGGGGTCAGCCACCTTCATTCACCCATTCTAGTCTCCCTTCAAACCTTCAACTATTGGGAGATTAAATTTGTTCGCCAAGATGGCTGATAGAAAAATAAAAGAAAAATTCAAGTTCTGCTATGGGATGTCTTTCTGTATGCTGTGAATATGTGTGATTCCCATTAGACAATAAAGTTGTTTTGGCCTATGGCAAGAAAGCTTACAGCCAGGTGGGAAATCCAAGCAGAGATACAGAGAGAAGAAGGGCAGAGTCAGGAGAGACGCCAGGAGGTCCCCACCAAAGGGGCAACAAGATCCTAGCAGACAGATAACACCATGGTCATGTGGCAACATATAGATTATTATGAATAGGTTAATTTAAGATAAAAAAAAAAAGTTAGCTAGCCAGAAGCTGAAGCCATAGGCCATACAGTTTGTAACCAATATAAGCCTCTGAGTGATTATTTTATAAGCAACTGTGGGACCATGGGGCCAGGAGGGACCCGAGAAATTTCCAGGTACAAAGTTCCTTCTCAGAATCTGTTTTCATGGTGACAGAATGGATGTCATGAACGGGACAGTCTCTCAACAGACTTGACTGACTCCTGCTTTGTATAAGGACAGTTATCAGAGGAACACCAGCCCTGACTACCACTCTCAGGAGGAGGCAATCTAGTTCAAAGTGTCTATATATGCATTTTTTAAATTTGGAAATGAGGCTGAGAGGCAGTGCATGCCTGAATCCCATCACTCAGGAGGCAGTATGGATTCATGGAATCTGGGCTTTACAATGAGACCCTGGCCCAAATACATAAAATAAACAAAGAAGGAACTGCAAAGCCTCATGAATTCTGTATATGATGTAACTGACACCTGTCTTTCCTTTGGTTTGTGAACTTTCTAGGAAGTCACAGGGTCTCCTTCACTGGTGGAAAATCAGGAGCAAATAGAAACAAATTGCATGGAAGATAACATCATACCACGAAGTAACACCCAGCTCCCAGGTCTGAAATACTTCAACGAGGCCTTTTTGTAACGTTATCCAGCTCATCAAGAGCTTTTATTTTACCAATTAAGTATATCCAAAGCCTACAAGTAATGTTCCTAAATGGGAGAAAATCAGGCTCACAATCTACACAGGTAAATTGCTGTGAGGAAGAAATTTATGACACCTTTTCTTTTCTTTTATCCTACTCAAATGTTTCAATTTGTCAGGGAACAACAGTATGCTTTCTTCCCACATTCATTCTGGAACTGGAGTCATTCTTCCTGCATCTATCACTTAGATCCAGGAGAGGGGTCCCAGGGACCATCTAGTCCAACCCATCACTTTATAGCAAAGAGCTAAAGCCTTGAGCAGCTTCTACATGCTCTAGGAAACAAGATTTGAAGGGGTGTGTATATGTGTGGCAGTATTTGTATTTCACTATTCAATGCCATTTTGCTATCTTGTGTCCAAGACTACATGTTAATTAAAGGTTAGTTTAGATGTTTCAGCAAAGATGCCAACCTAAGTGATGTCAATGCCAGAAAGCCAACAACTCCAGTGTAGTTTAAAAAAAAAAAAAAAAAAAAGCCGAGAGAACTCACTGGGCTCAGCCTGGGCCTAAGAAGACTAGAAAATATGAGATCCATGGGTAGATGTCCTGAAACAGAGAGATCCCCGCTGAATTACAGCATAGTTATGTCAAGGCACAGAACACATTTCTCATGCCAGATGAAAGAATAAGACCTTCTCAGGAGCTCCTCGTGGGGGTCTTTCATTTTAAAGGAGACTTTAGAAATGAAGACATGGAGACAGGGATAAGTATATGATGCCTGGATCACTGCAACAGGGGATTGGACCAGTTGATCTTGACATCCCAGATAGCTCTAGAGGACTTTATTTTCATGATTTATATTTATGTTTGCATTTATGTCCTGCCAACAACCCCATAAGCTCAGGAATTTAAGCTTTAATGAATAAACAATAAACTTAAACATGATGATAATGTCATCAGGAGCAGAAAGCAATGCTGATTTATGATGATGTCTTAATGTATGCTGTGGAATTGGTCACAAAAGACAAGTTCTCTCATTCTGATTTGTCAAAGCTGGTAAGTGTGTGATCCTCAGCCTGGATCTCAAGTGAAAGTGGCTTTCTTAGCTGTCCCGAGTCAGACAGACACATCTTTTTTTTTTTTTTTTTTTGGTTTTTCGAGACAGGGTTTCTCTGTGTAGCTTTGCGCCTTTCCTGGAGCTCACTTGGTAGCCCAGGCTGGCCTCGAACTCACAGAGATCCGCCTGCCTCTGCCTCCCGAGTGCTGGGATTAAAGGCGTGCGCCACCAACGCCCGGCCAGACAGACACATCTTAATTCACACTCTTGTTTACCTTCTTCTAGAGACTGAATGCATCATACAAATTTTTTGTCTCTTGAGCAGCACATTGTAGTGGTGGGACAGGAATTATTGGCACAGAGAAGGGACTTAATGCCACATATCTTGAAAAAGTCACTATGATTTCTCAACACTGTTTAAAACCAAAATCAGATTCAAAATTATGTGCAATAAATGAATAGACAAAAAAAATGCAACAGGTTACCATAAACAAAAAAAAATCCTTTAATTTATAAAAATGAGGTCCGGTGGGACACTGAGCTCAGTTGAGCCAGCGAGTTGACTGGTCACATAAACTCTGTTGGAAAAGTAATTGTTATCAGTTCCTTTCCCTGAACCAGTCTCAATCCTGAACCTACTGTACTTTTGCTCAAAGGACATACAATCTGCATCGTGTACAGACTCCCCAAAGAAAATAAAGATGTTAATAAGAGAATTGGCAGATGTGACCCAACACAGCCTATCAACAGCACTAAGATAAGGTACAAAAAGAAGTAATGATGGGAATATGTTTCTGGTGTTCTCCAAAGTGTGCCTGATGGTCAACAGCTACGCATGCAAACAAGAAAGGGAAACTCATTAATCAAATCTAGAGCCGTGACTTTGATGTGCAAAAGAAGACAGAATTACTACACACTCTTGAGGGATTGTTAGATGAGAACAAGACACTTTCAGTATGTCCTAAGGTTTCTCGAGGTGGTTCACTGATACCTTGTGAGGTTTGTTTTTAAGAGCCAATGACTACATTTTTCCCATATAAATTAATTTAGATATGTGTACCTAATAAAACAGAACTCATCTTGTTGACCTAAGTCAAGAGGTAGATCATGTGTACACTATAACCCAGACTCTTCCTGTAAGCACTAAGAGAGCTTCACAAAGGGTTGATGTCTAACACATGCTGGTAGGAGTTAAGAAGAGCAGCCAGAGTACAGGGAAGGCTGGGGGGAAACGGTTTCATCACTTCGTAACACTACCTTTTAAGCCAACATTAAATTAATTTTACATTGTTTAGGTACCAATATGGTTTTTTTTTCTGTCGCTCACCATCCCTCTCTCTCTCTCTCTCTCTCTCTCTCTCTCTCTCTACTGAGTCCAATTTAAATGCCACCACTTTCCAGAACCATTGCAGCTTGAATCAGCAAGGGCTTTTACATCTTTTGATATTTCTCCCACAGTGCTTATTGTGTTCTGAAGTGTTTACATTTCTTTCTTTCCAAATTAAGACTGATACTCTCAGTGCCACTGAGAACAGCAGAAAACAGAAAACAGAACCCAGAAAAGCAGCATAAAGATATTGGGGGGGGGGGCTGGAAAGACAGCTCAGCAGTTAAGAGCACTTGCTGCTCTTGCAGCAGAACCAGGTTCAGTTTCCAGCACCCACATGGCTCTCACAAATGTCTGTAACTCGAGTTCCAAGGAATCCAGTGCCCTCTGCTGACCTCCATGGGCACTGCACACATACATGATGCACATACATGCACGCAAGCAAAGCATCTATCCACATAAAATAAAAATAAATACTTTGAAAATAGAAATAAAAAGATGGTGGGGGATGAAAAAGGTTGGAGCTGGGGAATGGCTGCTTCAGGATCATCTGCTACCTCAGCTCTATGGTCTCCACCCTTCTTCCGCTGAGGTTGAACCAGGATCTACCACCAGATCAGACTTCCAAACTTCAGCTTTCATCATGTCACTCCTGAACTCAGATCCTCCAGGGAAAACTCCATCTTCAAAACAGGCTGTCCATGCTTTGTCAGTTCAATCATTAAAATATTCCATTACAGTGTCATTTATCTTGACTGCTGAGTGTTTAGGTCGTCCCTTAAATATTCCACTAGAGGCAGATGTCTCCCTTCCTTCACACCGTTGGCAGCCTGCTCAGGAGTCCCCCGCTGCCTACAAGTAAGTCTTGAAACATCTTGCACAAAGAAGTTTCAAGGCTTCCCTCTAAAGAATGACTCCTGTTACCCTTACAACTTGATCTTCAGTCTCAAAGGAGCTAATTGTGTCAGTTCTACCCTCGTTTATGTCTGTGCAATGTTTCCTCAATACACAAAACTTCATTTCCCCATTCCCTCCAAAGAAAAGCCTATGCTAAATTTTTTACTAGATCCCTCTCCTTGTGTGTCTCTGCTGCCTCCACAATGTCCCTGGAGCCTGAGACTCACTAACTACATTTTAAATCCCTTACAATCAAAAGCCATATTTAAAAATCATCCGTTTCTTCCATCTTCTTTGCAACTCCTTACCATCACACCCGGCATTAGATAACTGAGCTAATGATCAATAAATCAATTCCTTTGTTGGATATTTCAACAAACTTCAGTTTATTCCCATCTAACATCTTCCTTACACCTGACGGGTGCCAAGCAGAGGTTATGACCCAGACATATGAGCCAGGAATGTCCTTCATTTTTAGTTCACACAGAAGTCCCACTGTGGGTAAAGAGGGTAGTTACAGGGTTGAATCATATTCCGACTTTGCCTCTCACATAAACTTGAGTAGTAGGGAGCTCAGAGGGCTCTGTTTTTTGGCTCGGTGTATAAAAAAGTAAAACACATCTAAGAGAAAGCTTGGCTTTGTCTATCTGAAGAATAATTAATAAATAAGTACTTGAGCCTAAGGAGAATCATCCAAGTATAAATAGCCAAGGTGGTTTGTTTTAAAATGTGTTACCCAAAGCACAGTAGAGCTGACCCTGTTGATGGGGTGCAGATGAGCCAGCCCAGAGAATGTGAGGGTGGGAGATCTGCTCCTGTCCCTCATCTGCCATATGGTGGCATGGGCAATGGAGAGATGTGTCCCCCCACACACACTGCCTGTGGTAGGTAGGAGAGCTGGCCCTGAGGTCATGAGAGCTGGAGAGCTGTCCCCACCCCTCACCAGCTGCAGCACCCAGTGGCCTCTGTACCTTGCCTGGGCAACACAGTAGTGCTAGTCTTGATGGTGTAGGTGTGGATAAGCCAGGCTTGAGAGTATAAAAACAGAAGACCTGGCCCCACCCCTTGTTCCTTGCTGCATTGGGTGAGCTAGCCAGGGCAATCCCAGAGAGCTCACCCTGATGGTAAGGACTGGGGAGAGCTGGCAGGCTGATCAACCCTGCAACCACCCAGGCCCAGAACCAGGGTTATGAGTTGGCCCACCAAAACATCCACCCCCTCTATGATCTGATGGAGCATGTGAAAGGGCTGGTCCTACAGATCCAAAGCTGCAGGATCTCTATGACACAGGGCAACAACAGGATATCCAAGAAGAATCCCAGTGAGGGCCCAGTATTCATAGTGTAAGCAGAAACGAGAGACTTTGAACCAGACCAATGAGTCTTTGCAATGAACACTTGCAAGTAAAGATACATGGACTAAAGGGTATACTGTGTGAGTCACTGTGTCACACTACAGCTTCCACGATGAGATTCTTCTTTTTTCTTTTTCCTTTTTCCTTCTTTTCCCTTAAATTTTATGTTGTTTTGGTTTTTTTTGGGGGGGGGGAGTTGCCGAGGCAGAGAGCAGATGTGAAGGGATGAGAAGATGGGTGGGATCAAGATGCGTGATGTAAAAGCCACAAAGAATAAATAAAAAGTTAAAAAAGAAAACAATGTGTGGCCAAACATGAAAATAGTTGTCAGTTTGTCACATTTACTTATTCACTCAGTGAATATTTAGTCTGTGCTTTGGCTAACATAAGAATGGACTGATGACCATGACAGAAATACTTCCCAACCTCATAGACTCTATGACATCATAGAGCTTCCAGCATACATTTTTAAATCACTTCTTGAGAATTTTTAAAAATTACTTTGGAGCTCTTTCAGTCAACAAATAATTACTGAGGTCATAATTGGTGTATCCTCTAGTTTCTTAGGATATAACAAGAACAAAACGGATAGAGATCCCTATCCTCAGGAAGTTAATTGTCTGCCTGAGTGATGCAACCAATAAGCATGGTAAATAAGAACTGTGTAAACTACAGTAGGAGAAACAGGCACCATGAGAGAGAGAAAGTAAAGAGAGGCGGGAATATATCTGAAGCTGTGAGGGAAACCTAAGGAAGCCAGGAGGACTAGAGTGGAGTCATGGATGTGAAGCAAGAGGTAGATGGAAACAGTGTAGCCCAGTGACCACTGATATGACTCTGGCCTTCATGCCAAGAAAAAGGGGGCTTTGAACTCAGGGAAATGACTGCATTGTTATATTCATACCCTCTGCCTCACTTTTGAGAATAATATATATAATATATAATGTATATAATATATATAGCATGGGAGGGAAGGAAGAGAGTCAGGTGGGACTCTCTAATTCTAGAACCCCGGTCAGACTGGGGGCTTGAATCGGCATGCTCCCACGGTAGATACTGGGAAAGGATCAGATTTTTGGCGGTGATATTACATATAGAGAATAAGAATAGCATTATTCCCTATGTTTGGTAAGAATCAAATAAGAGCAAATATTTAGAGTATATAACAGTGCCTAGCATGTAGTAATTACCTAGTAACAGATAATAATAATTATTATTATTGTCAATGGCCCTAGGAATGAAAATAACTCTAGTATGCTAATAGGAAGGCTTGAAAATGGCATTTGAAAATTAGACCTCAGAAGGGAAGTCCTTCTCTTCTTCTTTTCTCCTACCAGGGGGAGCCATGATGGCCCACTTTTCAGAAAGTGCCTGCTTTGGTATAGATTGTTCCTGATCTCCCAACTCCCATGCTTTACCTCTGCTCTTCCCTGCATCCCCAAATCAAGACTATTGAGTAAGCAGACCAACTTGAGGCAAGGCTGCATACCCTGCATGAGGACAACCAACGCCTTTGCAGCTCCTTTTAGTCAGAGGAGGGGCAGAGGAGTCATGGTAAACCCCAGAGCCACTGCTAAGGCACCCACCCAGCTTGTCACAAGAGTTCCTAGACGGCCCTTGAGAAACAAACTCTGGCAACATCTCAGTTCACTGCCTGTGGGGTGGACACAGGCAGCTTCCTCCTCCTTCTCTGGAGACAAGTCTGCCCTAGAGAGAGTGCAGTCAAGGGGAATGGTTGGAGAGTACTTTGGAGAAATTTCGCCAAAAGGGAAAGTGGAGACTGTCTCTTTTTTTAATTCCCTACCAAAAAAAATCTCCAGAACTTAAAATTATTTTAATCAGCTGAAAAACATACATGGGCTTTACAGCTCCCAGACAGCTTGCACAGGCCCCGATAAATGCCTATCGCTCATTTGCATACGCTAACAGCTACACTTTAATCAGCCTCCTAATCCCTGATGGTATTAATGAATTTTTTTATGCTTTTTTTTTTTTTTTTTTTTTTTTTTAGTATCATGTTTGCTAATTCAAGAATGATCAGCGGCTTCTGTGTGCCTTTTTTTATGCGGGAAATAATGGGTGAGCTGGGTACTCCTGTTATCCCGCTCTCACAAATAATTAAGACTACAAAGGGTACAAATCAGTTTGAATGCGGAGCACAAAGGCACAGGCTCTGCAAAGGCCGTTCTCTGTTTCTGTTTCTCCCTCCCCACCCCCTCTTTCCTCCCGTTTTCATTTGTTCCTCTCCTCTGACAAGAGGTGGTCAGGCAGGATGCTGGCCAGTCCAAAATGTTTCCCTCCAAGGCCACCTCCACCAGACAGGTCTGCAGAGTGATGGGAGTTTTCATTGAGGTGGGTTGGCCTCCTCTCAAAGCTGGTGAACAGAACTGCAGAAGAGCAGAAGAGAAAGAGACAGAAAGATAGAGAGAGAGAGAAAGACAGAGAGACAGAGGGACAAAGGGAGGAAACTTTCTAACTGGTGTCTCATGTTTCCTATCTGCCTTTTTGCCTTCACTTTCCAGGTAAGAACCTAGTGTGGCCAGAATAAGGAAGATGACAGCAGCATCTTCTCCTGCCTTAAGCTTTGCTCTGGAGACCCTGGGCCAGTTTGCTTACGACACGTCAGATTAGCCACATACTAGAACTCAGAAAGGGACACTAGTGATTCATCTAACTATAGCTGGCCCAAAGCTAAGGACAAGACTAGATGTTTTAAGACTTTATGGCTGGAGGAAGAGAAATTTTCAACCAGTATCCAGTACTCCAAAGAAACAAGAAAGCCCACCATAGACAGTGGAAATTTGCAAATAATCCAACTTGCTCTAGTCAATATAGTTACCTAACCCCAGACCTTTATGATATGTATAGTTGATAAAGAAATTAAATTAAATAATAGGCTAGAAAATGTGCATGCAATTCTGATACGTGCATATCTCTTGGTAAATTACTTATATGTTTTAGAGGGGAAAAAAATCTACTAGCTAAAAAATTCCAAAGAACTTCAAAGTAGCTATTTTTTCAAGATTTGGAAGAGATGCCATGCTTTTTATTCAGATATATATAGATATAGATATATATAGATATATATATTTGTGTGTGTGTGTGTGTGTGTGTGTGTGTGTGTGTGTGTGTGTGATTTTAAATTTTTTCTTATTCAGGGGAATGCTAGGAGATACAACAAGACAATCAAATTTGCAAAGTCCTTTGCAGTGCACCAAAGATCAAATGTTGTGGGAATAAGCATGGCTATCAAAGCAATGGTCTCACTTTCTTGTGTGGCAATCTCCTGCTCACCCACATTCACTGGAAAAAGAGTTTGTACAACTGAAATTTATAATCACTTTAATTTTGACTTAGTGTTTGACTTCTAGCTAAATTCTTTTCCTTTTTGATGGCACATTTTCTGGCACACAGTAGACACTCAACTAAGGTTTAATTGATTTCAATTGCAGTGACTCTAAAATACAATTGTTGGAATGCCATTGCCAACAATAACAACTTATCTAATGGTCCAAACCTAGGATATAATTTAACTAAACCTACCAGAAACTTAATAATACACTTTATCATGATAAACTATATCCTACTTTTTTAACTCACAAGACTTTAGACTCTTCTTACCCAAACTCATCCTTCACTCTCTCTTTCTGAGTCGGGCTATCCTTGAACTATCTCTGAGGTACTCCCTTCAGTTTCTCCACTGATACAGTTGACATCTTATCCAGCAACTGGAGGGCCTTTGGGAGCAAAGTTTGAGACTCCATGGGGGCTTTGTCTACCATTTCATCTTTTTCTTCCCTGTAGGCTCTGTAGGATTTGTTTATTTATGCTATTGTTTCTAAACAGTGCCCAACTCCGGTTAGTCATTAGAATCATGGAAAAACTTTTCTAAACCTATTTCTACCATGTCTTATCCTCAAAAGCTCTGAGTTCATTAGTCTGAAATTGGCCACCTGATAACTGTAGATTTAAATTCTAACCAGGGACTCTTCCGGTGCAGTCAACCATTGCTCCTTGCGCAACTGACCAAATAGATTTTATTTGTTATGTACATTCTCAATTCTGTTACTTTTTTTTTCAAAAGTTTGCCTCAATCATCCACTTATAAAGTATTGGAAGACACGCTCAGTGGGCATCTGTGGTTTCAGCGTCACTGAGTGTGCCTGCTTTATGGTTCCTCACAGGTGACTATACACCAATGACGCAAAATCTATCTTTTTTCCTATATACCTAATAACTAGAGTTCTCCAAGGCAAAGGCTTGGTGCTCTGTGTGAACTCTCAAGAACAACCATCATACAGTGCCCAGAGCCTTCGTGGACCAGAGGGTACCACTGCTATTCAGTTTCACAGCCAATAGCTTCTGCTCTTACGTGTTAAACGGACTATCTCTCAGG